>MVGT01004033.1:17688-38302 GCA_002174775.1 Macleaya cordata | reverse complement strand
AAACACTCTTAGCAATCTAACCACCTATGGTACTTAGTGTTCTAAGTCACTTACCATCCTAGGATGTCTTCCGGTGGTGAGTTGAGTTCTTCGGAGCCTCTGTAGATTTCTTTTCTTTCAACCGAAGTGAACCGAGACTCACTAGACTCTAACTCAAGTTACATTGACCATCTTGAGTTTACCTTTGACACGAAATTAGACAAACATAAAACATGGACCTTTCACCAACAATTTTCTCTATCTTAATTATCTTTAAATTCTCTCCACAATTTATCTCTTCCTTTTTCCCCACAGTTACTCCCAAAGTAAAGAACACGTGCAACGCACATGCATGCCACTTGTAGTGATTATACAAATTGTAATTGCTAATTACTAAACTACTTATAATTTTTATTAAAATAATAAGATTATTAGCAATAACATAAAGTATTTATTATTTTAGATTGTAAAGTCATTTGGCTATAAAGATTATTATCAATAAATAATAGCATAATTATATTCATTCGTTCAGCAAAAACGTAAGTATATTCATAGTGTATAACTCAAAATATATAATATTGATACTTATCACTTTATCAGGCATCAACATGTTGATTAATACTAATGGAAAATAAAATGACTAAACAAAACATAAGCATAAAAATAATTAGAAAATGAACATTAAATAAGCACAATAAGCATATATAAAAAGAAAAGAAAAACTCTGATGCTAGCAGGTTGGTGATTTCTTTCCCCCTTCTCCACCCATTAGGATTTGTATTTTCTACTCTCTTTAACACCTTATTTGTATTTATAATTGGACAATAGTCCCGGTAATTAAAATATATATATTACTCACTTTTTTGTCCACGTCGTTGAAAATATACTACTTATTGAAAGGCTATTAGTTCTTCACAGTTATATTATCATCCTCACCATTGTGAACATCGTGGTGTTAGTGTGTACATGCGGGCGACTACTGCACTCTGCAGCACCAGGTTCTGCCACCATATATAACGTTCAGAGGGTTCCAACTTCCAACGTTTCAATAAATCTCTTTGAGAGGAGAGTTAAATGATAGGATCATAGGACGTCAAATGGTTAAAAATTTGTGAATGGAATTTATGTATTAGTGCGGTGAGATATATAACATTTTGAAGCACAACGTTTCAACTTTCAACACACAGGGGTGTCGATTAGATGATGTGGCGTAATTGCCATTTAGGAAACTTTGGTAGTTTTTGTAGGACCGACATTTGGGCGGGTATGTTACTGTTGGGGTTGTAAAACGATTAGGTGATTTTTGAAACGTCTAACTATGACAATCGAAATCCATAATGTTAACTTTGGAGAAAGAAAACATTTGCTTGCTGATGTGGTGCGATTGTAGTTAAGAAAACTGTGGCAGTGTTTATGAAAGTGCCACACGGCGTAATTAAGATTCAATTATAATATAATAAAGATTGTTAGCATACTATTAGCATACCTTTGGCAGTAGGTGTTGTAAGCCCTGATTAGGTTTCAATTTGATTACATATTTTTTAAATCACGCTCCGCCTGAATTTGATTTGGCTTTTCTATTTAGGTCTTCCATACCAGTGTAAAATTATATAATATCCTAGAATTTTGGTGATTTCATAGCTTAATCACGCTATCTAATATGTATCTATTTTCTCAAATTAATCATTTCTTCTTTGGCTTCACGTTTTTAGTTGTTGCTCATTTTCATTCAATTTAACTATTATAGCCAAGTAGTATGTCATCATTCGTGTTTTTTCTGTACGCCCCACAAATTTTTTTTGTCCCTTGTACAATCTAAATGGTACATTTTCTTGCTCACACTTCTGCACCCTAAGTTCCCAAGCTCTATATGAAGTGTTTTATATGGACTTTACGAAGGGAACATATATAGACGTGGCTCGTATTACGCGGTTGATCACAAAAGGACACGATTATTTAGGATGCAAATTAAATCTAAAAGCAACTAAACTCTAATTCTAGCAATTTGAATTCAGAGATGATTAACAACTAATGAAAAAATAAAGCAAATAAATATAAACAACTAAAATAATATACTAATTTAATCAATATGATAAATTGCTAAGGATTTTGGAATCCACTCTACTGAATCTACAATAATCACATGTATAAATATTAAATTTCATCCACTAACACGTACTAGCCTAGTAATCAAACAGACTAATATGAAATATTGAACGTTAAAACCTTTTTTAAAATAAACTAAAGTTTTGTCCTTTACTCAAAAGATCAAAAATAAATTAACACATGTATCCAAAATATCGAAAAACATAGATTTTTCACTTTTGATATAATATGTTACCAAACCAAGTTCATAATTGATAGAAACTATTCCAAACTACATCTAAGCTCATCACATGTGTTCGGGATTTCATCACTAACAACAATACGAAGAAAGAACAATCAAAACATTAATAACACTTTTGCGAAGAGAAATAAACATCCACAAATTACTATTGTATCATCTACAGAGCTTCATTCTCAACCTTGGTTGAGGGTTTAACCATAGATATTTGCAGAAACAAAGGAGATAAATGAATGATATTCCATTGAATTCAAATAAGAGTACTTACAAAAATAATCCAAGATTACACTACTCTTCAACTTCTCTCTCTACTCGGTACAGCCTCCAAAGGCCTTCGTTCCTAGGGTTAATTAGCGTAAGGGTCCCATATTATGACCAATGTTAGGGTTTAGGTCCTGCATATGTCTAACTTTAAGTTTGGGTCCTGGATTGACGGTTGACCCAGTTGACTGTCAAAAAAGTGACGAAAATCTGTAAAATGATGAGAATGCCTTTTAACAAGACCCAAACACTAATTATGAATTATCAGTAGGACTTAAAATCAAATTTCTTGTTGGTGGATCTGAAGTTAGAAACAGTCAGACTATTGTAATTCAGCAAAAGCTATCCGTGATTCAAGATCTACTCGATCTTAATCTTTATGCTATGGGTGAGGAAGAAATCATTAATGGCGACATGGGTTTTAAGCTGTGATGGATAAGAACCAACCACAAACATGAGCCACTTATAGGTTTGATCTCTAACTGAGAATTCATACTGATCCAGTTCATAGTTTCCAAGAAGATGCAATAGTATATAGACAAGTTTGTGGAGATTTTATTTCATTAATTCTTTACAGATTCAAAGATAATCGTACAGAGGTAATAGTTCTATTTACAAACACATAAACAAAAAAATTGATTTTAGGTCCTATTGATAATTTATAATTAGTGTTTGGCTCCTGTTAAAGGGTATTATCTTTATTTTATAGATTTCCATTAGTTTTTATACGGTCAACAGGGTCGACCGTCAATCCAAGACCCAAACTCAAAGTTGGACACATTTAGGACCCAAACCCTAACGTTAGTCATAATATGGGACCCTTAGACTAATTAACCCCATATAATATATATAACATCCTATTAACTCCCAAGTATTTAGGAACTCTCTAATTAGAGAAACTATTAGGTAGTATAGATATATTTTTTTATGAGAAAGGCAGCTGCTGTGGAGCCAGAACGCGGCGCACCACGCTCGAGGGAAACTGGCACGTGGGAGACGCATAAGTTGGATTCACCCACCTCAGAAGGGGTATAAATGTGATATGTAAGGAGTCGCCACCTGATTTATGGGAATCAGGACCCGAGATTTTGGAAAATCGACCTAAATCTAGTTTTCCGAGAAAACCATGGCGATAGTCCAAAGTAGATGGTCTGCGGTACAGAGATAATGGATAAGGGGATCTAGGTACGGGTTGGGAAGGTGTTAGGCACCCAACAACCGCCCGTCCATTAGGACAACCTCTACTTCGCGATTAAAGACTTTTAGGGAAATATATTATCGATACTAAGTTATGCTACATACACAAAAACATAGTAAGTAAGCCCTCTAAATCTACTTGTCATGATCAAATAGTTCTGGGGCGAAAGATGCATACATCTATCTGTCTGAATGCAGCAAAGGAAGCGACACATGCCATCGGTAGGCCTACGTGCTTAGAGCACAGTGACGTGGACGTACTTTGTATCCACGCACCAACAAAGATGACAAAAACAGATTCATCGGCGCTCTTGGGAGTGAATCTGTAAGAGGACGATAAGCAGATTCATTGACGCTACGGGGCGTGAATCTGAAAGACGAAGAGTATTGGGACACTCAAAGACGACGAAAGCAGAGTGTCCCGAAGACGACGGTAGGCAAGTTTAGCCCTTAGGCGTGAACCTCAAAGATGACGATAGTGGAGAATCTCCAAGATGACGAAAGCGGAGAATCTCAAAGACAGATCCATAGACGCTCTTGGACGTGGATCTGAAAAACGACGAATGTTGGGACTCTCAAAGATGATGAAAGCTGAGTGTCCCGAAGATGACGATAGGCAGGTTCAGCCCTTAGGCGTGAACCTCAAAGACGACGATAGTAGAGAAACTCCAAGATGACGAAAGCGGAGAATCCATGGAAGCTCTTGGGGAAAGCGGAGAATCTTAAAGACAGATCCATGGACGCTCTTGGGTGTGGATCTGAAAGACGACGATAGTAGAGAATCTCCAAGACGACGAAAGCGGAGAATCTCAAAGACAGATCTATAGACGCTCTTGGGCGTGGATCTAAAAGATGACGAAAGCAGATTCATTAACACTACAGGGCGTGAATCTGCAAGATGACGAATGTTGGGACTCTCAAAGATGACGAAAGCAGAGTGTCCTGAAGACGACGATAGGCAGGTTTAGCCCTTAGGTGTGAACCTCAAAGACGACGATAATAGAGAATCTCCAAGACGACGAAAGCGGAGAATCTAAAAAACAGATTCATAGACGCTCTTGGGCATGGATCTGAAAGACGACAAATGTTGGGACTCTCAAAGACGACGAAAGCTGAGTGTCCTGAAGACGACGATAGGCAGGTTCAACCCTTAGGCGTGAACCTCGAAGATGACGATAGTAGAGAATCTCCAAGACGACGAAAGCAGAGAATCTCAAAGACATAGGACATACCCGGAGACGAAATGGGATCACACAATGCATGTATGCCTGAGAAATGCGAGCATCAGTGAGACGTGAACGATGCATGTCCTATGCTCTAGTACCGCACGAAAGTATCTAAAGATTCCTAATCTGATTAAGGATGACCCTGACTCTATATGTATGAAGACCTCTAAGCTAAATGTGATACATCTAGAAAAGGATATGCAAAACAAAGGTGAGGGTAGAATGGGAATTTCACATCGAGTGAAACCCTACACACCCTCGAAAACAACACACAATCCTAGGCTAATGCAACCTAAAGCTACAAGCACGCGAAGCCTAACCCTAGGATGAACTAAGCTAGAGACCTTAATCTTTATTATTGTTTGTTTTTAGGGTTTGGCAAGTTATCAGGCACTTGGGCCCAACATGAGTGGATGTGGGTCCTTGAACCCGCAAGTAAGAGGATAGGGTTTAATGGCCCAAGTGATGGTGATGGGCTTTGGGCCCTCGAAAACTGGATTGGAGGCGGGCCCTTGGGTCCAAGCTCGAGAAATGAGCCGTTAAGCTCATAGCAGCCGATAGAGAGCCCGAAGGCTGAAAATTGGGGGAAGGAAGGAGGGCCCGTGGGCCCACCACGAAGGGATGGGCCCATGGGCCCAAAATAGCTTATTCAGAGGCTTATTGAATTTTTCAATCTAAAACTGGCCAAATAATTAAAACACCGATATAAATCACTAGTTACTTGGAATCAATAAACAAGCGAATTAAAGTAACTTATGATTCCCAACTTTAAGCACAAAGACGGGAGTGCAAAAATGTTTATGCAAAAATGTTTTTGCAAAAATGATGCAGTCACATGCACGATGTCAATAATGTTAAACATGGCAAAATAGTGATACTAACTCATGTTGAAAAAGATGTAACATGCTCCATATGTATAAAAATATCATCATATGCAGAACATTTAAAGTAAAGTATTCGACCCGATATTCACATGACCATCATGTTGCATGCATGCATATCATCTAACATTTCATGCAAAGTTTACGTGCATCATGTAATACATGCTAAAATTCATATGACAGGAAAGTTACATTTACAATATTTTTACCATCAAAAATTGCATGCAAGATTTCATTGAGTCATCAAAACATTGTTACATCATCCCTTCATCACATGGGATGTAAACTCAAGAATGGAATAAAGCAAAGATAAGACAGGGATTATCACCTAGTCGGCACGAGCCCGTCGACCCGATTGCAAGAAATCTCGCCCCTTTACGTTTCGATGTGTGGTGGAGGCGACAAGTGGGCCCCACTCCGTGTCCAAATGGAGAGAACCAAAACTCTAGGGATGCTTGGCAAGACTGTTTTTACAAATAACATGTGAGAGAAAAAGGAATGAAAAAAAACAAAAATAAATTAAAACTATTTTTTTTTTGCAAAACTGTTTTTGTAATTAATGAAACGGAGGAAAAGAAATGAAAAAGTACAAATAACTAAAAAGAAAAGAAATTTTTTTTAAAAAAAAAAAAACTTTTTTCTGTTTTTTCTTCCTTTAAAAAAATGTTTATTTTTTCTCTGTTTTTCTTTTTTTTTTTAAAAAAGAAAACAAAAACAAAACAAAACAAAAAAACTTTTTTCTCTCTCCTCCTCCCTTCTTCTTCTCCAAACGTCTGCTTGCAGACGATTTTTTTTTCTTTTTTTTCTTCTTCTTCTTCTTCTCTTCTCTTCTTCTCTCTTCTTCCTTTTTCTTCTTTCTTCTTCCTTCTTCCTTCTCCCCTACACGTCTGTAATAGACATTGTAAAAAAAAAAAGTTTTTTTTTTCTTTCCTTCTTCCTCTTTCCTCTTCTTCTTTCTTCTTCTCCTCTTCTTCTTCTTTCTTCCTCCTTCTCCCCTACATGTCTGTAACAGACGTTAATTTTTTTTTCGGCTCTCTCCCTCTGTTTTCTCTCTCTCTCTTTCTCAGTTTGTCTCTCTCTACCTGCCGCTCCCTCTCTTAATCTCTCCTCAGCTCAATCTCTTATTCTGTCTGCTCAGCTCTCTCGATTTCTTTCTCTTTCAGTCCGTCTCTCTCTCTTTTTCCTCTCTCTCTGCTGCTTTTCCCCTCCATCAGATCCCCCTCTCCGGTTCTATCTCTCCCCCTCTTATCTCTCTCGATCTATCTCTCCATCCTTTTTTTTTCCATGCTTCCTCCCTGTTTTGGGGAAGAAAACAGGGAGGAGGATAGGTGGTGCGTGGCCTCCACGGCACGCACCTCCCATCCCCATTTTTTTTATATTCTTTTTCTTTATTATTTCTTTTCAAATTTTTTTTGTTATTAAAAAAATAAAATGAGAATGGGTCCCACCATTTTGAAACAAAAATTCCTCAGAAATTGATTTGTTAGACAAAAACAAATGGTTTGGGAAAAAATTGGGGTGGACCGACCCTGTCGCGACACGTGGCGACGCCCGGGGTTGGGAAAAAAATCCTACGGTTCTTCAACTGAACTGGTTCCATTCCGAGTTCGGGGTTCCCCGAGATTTGGTTCTCTTCTTGTTTCGACCTTGAGCCGAATTTTGGACGAGTGGAGTGGAGCCAGCTTAGTCACATTAAAGCAATTTTTTGTTAAATTTCGCATGTAAACCGAGGTGTGGCCAAAATGGGTATTTTCTGGAGTGTGCGAAAATTTGGCGTCTACAGATGCCCCTCCTCGCTAGAGACCGGTTGCGGTCGAATGGCGAGGCCGACGATGCCTAATTTTTGCGCACCGATGAAATGGTCAAGCATAAAAGTCCAATGATCTAGGTTGTGAATTCGGTTAACCGTTCGTAGTCAGCCAGAGCCAGGCACGAATTTCGCCGGTCTGCTTCCGAGCTAGTTCGGCCCTTACGATTGTGTGCAGATTTGTGTTGTATTGTTGTCCTTGGTCGGATGGTCGCTGGACATGCATGCTCCTGCCAACTTTGCCATGGCGAGGAGTGGTCCGCAATGCTTTGGAATTTTGCCGGGTTGTGTGTGGTTTGAAAGATGATTTTAAAAACCAGATCATTTTTCCTTTTGAAAGATCCATTTTAGCAATTTCTAATTTACCCAGATGGCGAGGGGAGATCTCTTGCTTGATTGTTGTCGAGGGACTCGTGCGTCGTGCTAGGGTTTTTACACCACTCAATTATATCAATATTTCATCTTCTTCATTGATCTTGTTTGACTGACTAAAAAGTGAGAGATGAACTAGCTGTATCATTTCCCCCATTGTGCACTCTTCCCCTCACTTTTCCTTCGAGTGAAAACAATCATCACATGCCTATGTGCCTTTAGTTTCTTTGACTCTACTTCATCATAAATGGGGGTAGTGGAGGTAGGCTATCTTTCCAATCTCACGTGCTTCTTCAAACCTTTCATGTGCTTTTATGTGAGGAGTTAGGCAAACCCGTTCTTCGTTCCTCCGAGTTCTATAAATACTCGATGCTTCAAGGTTCGACATCCACACCAATCCTTTTCTATCTCGTTCTTCTTTCTTCTGCAACCCTTTTAGAGAGAATGGAGGCTTTCCGTGCTTGGGTGCACAATCTTGATGACTTCGAGAATTCATTCATCAGAGCTCACCGCCTCGGACATGTTTCTAGCCTTGTGGGGTTTCATTTAGACATGGACCGCTTGAGGGCGGCAGCCACCTGTTGGGTTCGTGATCTTCATATCTTCCGTTTCAGTTTCTGCGACATGTGCCCTACCATCGAGGAATTTAGCAAAATCCTTAGCATTTCTTCTGATGGGCCTCTCTTTGCCCCTCCTCCTGGTGGAATTTCTAGAATAGATTTCAGTCGTTTTTTGGGTGGGCGCTATCGCCACTCCCTTGACCATGTCTTTCTTCCAAATGGGGTTCATATTGAAAACCTTGTTCGCGATTTTCGCCCATGTGAGGATCCTGACGTTCGTTGTCGGGCATTGTGCATTGTGCTTCTGGGAAAATACCTATTTCACATAGATGGACGGAGGTGCTCTCCCACGGTGTTTGCTGTCTTGCAGCAGGCTAGAGCGGGCCGGGCTTATGTGCCTGCCATTTTGAGTTCTTTTCATTGACCTTCTCATCACTGTTGAGGTATTAATGCCTCCTGATTCTTTTTCTAGATATGGCTTATGGAACACCTACGGCTCAATGGCGCGATTAGGAATCGTGTATTGACCTTGAATGTGATCCGAGTTCACCGGGAGCGTGGCTATCATGAGTGTCAACAAGAAGACACAATAGGTTGGCTGCAGCATCTGTCCAACAGGGCTGTTCACTGGCATCTTCACTATTGGCTTGTGCGTCTAGAATTTCTGAACACGTATGGTCACAACATCGTGTCGATCTTGAGCTTCATACAGAGGACCTTTTACTGCCCGCTTCTCATCCTCAGGCAATATGGGATTAATCAGCTTGTACCAGATCTTTTCAGTCATTTCTTTGGTCCTGCTCCTGTCACTTCTCGCATCATTATTGCCACCGCTCGCTCTTGGCATCTGCGACCTTTGATTGAGCCACCGATCCTTCCGGTGGAGAATCCCATACGTGTGGAGGGATATCATCCATGGCGTGCATCTTTCCTCACTTTAGCGCCAACCGATGATGCGGCTGACGGTAATGGAGAAGATGAGGAGGATTAATCGAAGCTTCTTTGTATGCCTGGAAATGAAATAAAGGAACTCCATTAGTCTTAGGACCTTTTTTTTTGGGCGTTAGTGCCATCCCTGCCAAACTTGTTAGTCGCCGCATAAATAAGATGAAATAAATCGAGTGAGTTTGCAATATGTGCACCTGTGCAGTTTATTCATCGATTAGTGTTCAACAAACCCATCAATTGCGCCAAATCAGACGACTTCCAAATGCCAACTGTTGTGACCCTTCATGCGTTTTTTTTAAGAATGTGCTTGTCTTTTGGAGAATTTGCCTCAGATGCCTAAACTAGAGTCATGTAAAACATGCCCCTAGAATCCTAGATTCTTCCTCATAGGCTTCCTGCCAGATATGATTTTGAAAACATACGCGTCTTTTGAAAATTTTTTCTGAAACTGATGCGACCGACGCGCGATATTTTGTAAACCCCTCTTATCTTTTGGGGATTTTTGCCTCAGATGCCTAAACTAGAGCCATGCAAAGAATGCCCCTAGCGTCCTAGATTGATCCTCATAGGCTCCCTGCCAGACAAGGGGTTTTTTTTTTTTTTTAAAAAAGTGCAGAAACAGGGTAATTAGACCCCTTAGCTTGGATACGATTATGAATACTCGTCCGAATAGCAATAGTCACGTCGATATGTCGCCAATTTCTTTAGTTGACCTTATATTACTTCACCCTTTATCCTCTGACTTCGCTCATTGGATCCGACGGGTACCAACTTATCTAGAGATTCGAGTTCGGCACGGATATCGTTGCAATTAGGAAATGACGCTCCTTCTGAATGAGGGTTGTCTCCCCGTTTACCTGTCTTGTAGCTTGTTCTTTTAGATATGTCCACCGACTAGTCCTTTGACTCTGCGGGTATTGGCACTTCAAAGCTCACAAATGCGGATCAAATTTTTTCAAGTCTTTATTTTTCAGACTATGAATTCTATTCTTGAATTTTTTCTCTTCTTCATTTTTTGGAGGTCCACCACCTTTCCCGTTAACCAAAGACTCGTGTCGCTCACAAGGTCAATGAGGTCTTCTAGGTTGTAGCGTGGCTTAAGTCGGCTAGAAGGAAAGGATAGAGGCTCAAAAAATTGATGAGTCTGACTTTCCAAGGTTTCCCCTCTTTTTACTACTGCCCCTTGCTTAACTTAGGGCTTTTGAACTTTTTGTTGCTTTGGATTTTCTATTTTTTTTATTTTTGGTTTTTCAGTTTTTTTTCAATCTTTTTTGATTTTTCAGTTTTTTGGATCTTTTTGGTTTTTTTTTTTTGGATTTTTCGATATTTGCTTTTTTTTTTGGATTTTTGGATATGTTGCCCCCAGGGCGGAAACACAGGTACAAACGAGAAGATGAAATTTCTCCAATTTAGAGAGGGAATTATTTGCTATGTACAAAGGAAAGGCTTAGGCTCAAGCTTGTTTTCTAGCGGCAATGAAGTTTCAACGAGGTTCTTTTGAAAATTTGGATATCGACCAAAGAAATACCTCATTTTTGGACCTCTGTCGGCTTCACTTGCCCCTAGCCTAAGAGTTGAGTGGTCACCTCAAGCGTAGTACTTCTTGAGTTGGTCCGCATTTGTAGGCCTTTGATGCTCAATCCCATCCAGATCTGTCAATCGGACAGCCATCCCTGGAAGGATGTTCTTAATGATGTAGGGACCTTCCCAATTGGGTTTGAATTTGCCCCTTGCATCAGAATGATCTACGGGCCTGATTTCTTTGAGCACAAGGTCGCCTACGCTCAAGTTTCTTGGTCGGACCTTCTTGTTAAAGCTACAAGCTATCCTTTGTTGGTAAGACTGTGCATGACATGCTACGTCCATCCTTTTCTCATCAATGCAGTTCAAAGCGTCTACCCTGTATTGGATCCAATCAGCTTCATCCTCGGTTCCTTCCATTAGAACTCTGAGGGTTGGAATTTCCGTTTCAATTGGAAGCACAGCCTCCATTCCGTATACAAGAGAGAATGTTGGCGTTCGAATTGAGGTGCGATAGGCCCATAATGCATAGGGCAACTTGTCGCTCCAGTCCTTATAAGTCACAGTCATCTTTTTCAGGATCTTGACTAATGTTTTGTTGGCAGCCTCCACCGCACCATTAGTTTGTGGCCTGTGAGGTGACGAGTTGTGGTACTGGATCCTATATTTGTCAAACAAATGGCGTACCTCAGAACCGATGAAGTTTGGACCATTATCTGAGATGATTTCGTGAGGCACTCCATATCTGCAGATGATGTGATTTTGAATGAACTTCGCGGTGGGGGCCGACTTGATACTTTTACACGAGATCGCTTCTACCCATTTTGTAAAATAGTCGATTGCGACGATGATGTGGTCATGTCCACTTGATGAAGATGGGCGTATCTTGCCTATCACATCGATCCCCCATGTTAAAAAAGGCCAAGGCGACGTCAGACAGTTCAGGTTTGCCGGGGGAACATGGATCAAATCTCCGTGTATCTGGCATTTATGACATTTTTTGACGAACTTTTCACAGTCAGTATCCATTGTTTGCCAGTAGTACCCATACCTGCGGATCTTCTTTGCCAACATTCGACCACTCATGTGTAGACCACATACTCCAGCATGGACTTCTTCTAGAATGTTCAGTGCTTCATCTTTGTCTACGCATCTTAGCAGTGCGGTATCGAAAGATCTCTTGAATATATGACCTCCACATAGAGCAAATCCTGAGGCCCAAGATCTAATGAACCGTCGATCTCTCCTGGTTGCACCTTCTGGATATTCTTGGGTCTCCAAGAATCTTTTAATATCTGCATACCAAGGCTCACTAGGCTCCTCTTCTTCGAACTCATTCACTTGATAACAATGCGCAGGCTCGTCCCTCTGAATCACCTCAATTGGTCGAACCGTAGCTCCTTCAGGAATGGTAAGCCAGGATGACAATACTGCTAAGGCATTTGTGTAGTAGTTCTTGTTTCTGATATTCATGAAAAGGAATCAACTGTTCGTTTTTCAGCTTCCACTCACCCTGAACCTGTTTGATGATTAATAGAGAATCACCACAAACCATCAACCTTTTAACTGAGAGGGTAAGAGCTGCTTTCAGACCGGCGATGCAAGCCTTGTACTCTGCTATGTTGTTTGTGCAGTGAAACCCCAATCTGATGGCAATAGGCGTTCTGACTCCTTCGGGGGACACTAGCATGGCCCCTATTCCTCTGCCTATCTTGTTGTGGGCTCCGTCGAAGTACATTTTCCAAGGTGCATCTTCTTCTAACTCTTTTGGTTCTGTTGCCAATATGTACTCATCAAGGAACTCTGTTTCCACTATTATTTTATTTGGAAGTGGATGGGCGGCAAGATGGTCAGCTACTGCTCTCCCTTTTATGGACTTTTGTGTGACATAAGTTATGTCGAATTCTGATAAAAGCAGCTGCCATCTAGCAGTCCTCCCAGATAATGCTGGCTTCTCAAACAAATATTTGATTGGATCTATCTGTGCGAGCAGCTGGATTGAGTGTGACAACATGTAATGTCTGAGCCTTTTCGCGGCCCATACCAACGCGAAGCAAGTCTTCTCTAAAGGTGTGTACTTTATCTCATATCCGGATAAAGTCTTGCTGATGTAGTAAGTGGCTCTTTCTTTACCGTTATCTTCATGGTATTGCCTAGAGCTGCTCCCACTACAGTGTTAGTAATAGAGATGTATAGGATCAAAGGTTTTCCCGGGACAGGTGGGACCAGTACAGGAGGGCTCAGCAGATAATCTTTAATTCTGTCGAATGCTAACTACCAATCTTCATTCCATTTCTTGGGAACATGTTCTCTAAGCAATTTGAAGATAGGCTCACAAATGGGCATGAGTTGAGCTATGAATCTGCTGATGTACTGAATTCTTCCTAGAAACCCACGAATCTCTTTTTTGTTGCGAGGTGGAGGCATATATGCAATGGCTTTCACTTTGGCTGGATCAACTTCGATACCTCTGTGGTTGACGATGAATCCTAACAATTTTCCTGATTTAACCCCGAATACACATTTACTAGGGTTGAGCCTTAGCATGAATTTCCTTAGACGCTTGAAGAGCTTGGTCAAGTCCTTGATGTGATCCTCTCTTCTTTCTAATTTGGCAATCATGTCATCCACGTAAACCTCAAATTCCTTGTGGATCATATCATGGAAGTGAGTAGTCATGGCCCTTTAGTAAGTAGCTCCAGCGTTCTTAAGTCCGAACGGCATTACTCTGTAGCAATATATTCCCCAAGGTGTAATGAACGATGTCTTCGCCATGTCATCTTCTGCCATCTTGATCTGATTGTATCCAGAGAACCCATCCATAAAAGATAACAAACTGTGGCCAGCGGCATTGTCGACTAGTATGTCAATGTGTGGTAATGGGAAGTCATCTTTCAGACTCGCCTTGTTGAGGTTCCTATAATCAATGCACATTCGAACTTTTCCATCCTTCTTGGGTACTGGCACAATGTTAGCTAACCAATCTGAATATGTAAATGGGACCAAGAACTTTGCATCCAACTGCTTGGAGATTTCTTCTTTGATCTTCACTGTCCATTCCGGTCTCAATCTTCTGAGCTTTTGCTTAACTGGTTTAGCATCAGGATAAGTAGGTAGCCTGTGAACCACCACTTCAGCGTCTAGTCCTGGCATGTCCTCATATGACCAAGTAAAGATATCTTTGTATTCCCTTAGCAACTCAATCATAGCCTCACGTTAGTCTGGAGACAAGGTGGTACCAATCTTCACCAACTGAGGTTGGTCTTCAGAGTTCAGGTTTATCAATTCAGAGTCTTCCTCAGTTGACGACGACCTGTCTTCATGCCGATCCAGCAGCTCCTGGACCTCCTCGGGCATTTCTTCCTGGATAGCGACCCAGTCGTCTTCTTCGGGCTCATACTCATATTCATGGCCAATTTCGAGGTCACATATTGCTTCTTCAAAATTATTTATGCACAAAACAACTTTTTGGTTTTTTGAATTTTTCAGTTTTTTTGTAGTTTTTGAAAATATTTTGATTTTTTTAGTTTTTTGAAAATAATGGAAAACTCAAAGCAGAAACAAAATCTGTTGGGGACCACACTTCTTGCTCTTCAGACGAGGATGCCCCTTTTTTTGATTGAATCAGATTGTTTTTTTTTTGTGCCAGATGCTGTGGCACCAGAAGACTCACCTGCACAAGGATTAGTATCGTCAACAATATCATCATTAATTGAACGGATAAAGAGATGAGGTTGGAGGTCCATATCTTTAGAGATCATATAGACCCATTGTGTACCTGCGAGGCTTTTAAGTGATTCTCCTTTTGACCTTTCGCGGTTAGTGTCTGCCTGGTTGTTGATTGTTTGAGAAGACGCTTATGTTACCTGTGTGATAAGGTACGCTGATCTAGATGTGATCTCTTTCTTTTGAACTGGCTGAAGGCGCGCTCGAAATTGCACTGCTGTCATTCTCTTCTTGCTTGGAGGGAGACATTTGCGGTATTCTTCACCTGTCCTCTTCTTGCTCAGAGGTTTGAAGGCTGCACGATATTCTTTTGCATTTGCCCATTGGGTCTTCGATGCTATGTACTCCTCGGCAGTCATCCTTCTCAAGCTTGAGGTTGCCGTGTCGTCCAACTCTGAGTCCTCGGAGATGGTATGAACACCCGGAACACTCTGCTATTCGGGATAGGATTCTGTGTATAGCTAGTTGATCCCTATCAGCAGTGTGTAATCCGATTTGTTCTTGAACAAATTTCATGTGGGCCTTGATTACCTTGCATGCCCCAAAAATAGAGTTTCGATTTCAGGTGAATTTTAGCTCACACGACCCCTTAGGGACACGTGCATACTCTTACACGTGTGTGACCTGGAAGGTACCTCTTTTGAAATATAACCACCCCTTTTTTTAAAAAATGGACACGACATACTCTTGTGTGCGTGTATGACCCAGTAGGTACATTTTTTGAAATTCCATTGTTTGGAAATTGGACAAATACATTTGGCGCACGTGCACGACTTATGAGGTTCCTTTTCGAAATTGGACACGTACATATTTGATGTACGTGAACGACCCAGTGGGTACATTTTTTGAAATTCCATTGTTTGGAAATTGGAAACATGCATCTGGCGCACGTGAACGACCTATGAGGTTCCTTTTCGAAATTGGACACGTAAATATTTGATGTACGTGAATGACCCAGTGGGTACATTTTGAAATTGGGAGAGTGTAGGAACTGACTTAGTTCTTTGGGCTCTCAGACCGATTTTGAAATTTGATTCGCACAGTGGTTGTGGAATATTTTGCTCCTAGTTGAGCGGTAAATTTTTGAGGAACTTGAACGAGTAATTCTACAGCAGAAGAATCCTTAGGATAGTTCTCTGAAAGAATATTCATTTTTGCTCCTGATGAGCTAAATAGTTTGAGGGATGTAGGTGGGTAAATCTAGGGAGATGAACCCTTCCCTCTCTTGGTAAAGATGATTATTTCTTTCCTTTCATCATGTCGCTCTGGAACGAGACTTTTCTCTATTGGAAGATGGCCGAGAGGGTCAATCTAAAAAGAAGAACCCTTTATGAGTATCTCATTCTCTTTTCTTCCTCTTTTCGTTTTCTGCTTTTAAATGAGCTGTCACTTTGAGGGTGAAGAGGGCTAATCTATAAAGAAGAGCCATTGGATTCCCCTCAAAGTGTTTATTTCTCTTACTCTTAAAAGAGTAGAGCTCTCAGGGGTTCAAAGAGAGTAAATCTAAGAAGAAGGACTCTCGGACATCTGCCCCTAGCAAAAGGATTTTTTTTGTTTTTGTTTTTTTTTTTGCAAACATAAAGAAAACTAGTCAAAATCAAAAAGCCTCTACAGTGAATTATGCCTCGGAAATTGTGCGTCATGAATGCAGTCCTTTGGGTTAATCCTAGGGATACATCTACCTCTACTACATGCATGCAGGGCTCAACTAGACTCTGTATTCGGGTAAAGGTTCGGGTCACCTCGGCAGTATATACCTCGCAGCCCGAAGACTGGTCGTTAGTACAAGGCGGAGGGTGTGGAGTTTCGGTCGTTATTCCCATATGACCACCTAGTCGGGACGAGACCTACCACAACCACGGGTTTTGTTTCCTATGGGATCACAAAGAACATGAGATGCAAAATGCAAATGCAAATGAATGGGTGTGTGCAGTGTGTGTGTGCAAGCCCGAGAAGTGTATGATCATATTATCCGTAAAATCCTTTAATCGCTTTTCAAGTTAGATCCCTAAAATCCCCAGTGGAGTCGCCAGTCTGTGGAGCCAGAACCCGGCGCGCACCATGCTCGAGGGAAACTCGCGCGTGGGAGACGCATAAGTTGGATTCGCCTACCTCAGAAGGGGTATAAATATGATATGTAAGGAGTCGCCACCTGATTTATGGGAATCAGGACCCGAGATTTTGGAAAATCGACCTAAATCTAGTTTTCCGAGAAAACCTTGGCGATAGTCCAAAGTAGATGGTCTGCGGTACAGAGATAATAGATAAGGGGATCTAGGTACGGGTTGGGAAAGTGTTAGGCACCCAACAACCGCCCGTCCGTGAGGACGGCCTTTCTTCGCGATTAAAGACTTTTAGGGAAATATATGATCGATACTAATTTATGCTACATACACAAAAACAACTGCACTATAGTAAGTAAGCCCCCTAAATCTACGTGTCATGATCAAATAGTTATGGGGCGAAAGATGCATACATCTATCTGTCTGAATGCAGCAAAAGAAGCGATGCATGTCATCGGTAGGCCTACGTGCTTAGAGCACAAGGACGTGGACGTACTTTGTATCCACGCACCAACAAAGATGACGAAAACAGATTCATAGGCGCTATTGGGCGTGAATCTGTAAGAGGACGATAAGCAGATTCATGATGCTTCGGGGCGTGAATCCGAAAGACGAAGAGTGTTGGGACACTCAAAGACGACGAAAGCAGAGTGTCCCGAAGACGACAGTAGGCAGGTTCAGCCCTTAGGTGTGAACCTCAAAGACGACGATAGTAGTGAATCTCCAAGACAACGAAAGCGGAGAATCTCAAAGACAGATCTATAGACGCTCTTGAGCGTGGAACTGAAAAATGACGAATGTTGGGACTCTCAAAGACGACGAAAGCTGAGTGTCCCGAAGATGACGATAGGCAGGTTCAGCCCTTAGGCGTGAACCTCAAAGACGACGATAGTAGAGAAACTCCAAGACGACGAAAGCGGAGAATCACAAAGACAGATCTATGGACGCTTTTGGGCGTGGATCTGAAAGACGGCGATAGTAGAGAATCTCCAAGACGACGAAAGCGGAGAATCTCAAAGACAGATCTATGGACGCTCTTGGGCGTGGATCTGAAGGACGACGATAATAGAGAATCTCCAAGATGACGAAAGCGGAGAATCTCAAAGACAGATCCATGGACGCTCTTGGGCGTGGATCTGAAAGACGACGATAGTAGAGAATCTCCAAGACGACGAAAACGGAGAATCTCAAAGACAGATCTATGGACGCTCTTGGTCGTGGATCTGAAAGACGACGAAAGCAGATTCATTGACGCTACAGGGCGTGAATCTGCAAGATGACGAATGTTGGAACTCTCAAAGACGACGAAAGCAGAGTGTCCCGAAGACGACGATAGGCAGGTTCAGCCCTTAGGCGTGAACCTCAAAGACGACGATAGTAGAGAATCTCCAAGACAACGAAAGCGAAGAATCTCAAAGACAGATCCATAGACGCTCTTGGGCGTGGATCTGAAAGACGACGAATGTTGGGACTCTCAAAGACGACGAAAGCTGAGTGTCCCGAAGATGACGATAGCAGATTTAGCCCGTAGGCATGAATCTCAAAGACGATGAAAGGCAGAGTCAACCCTTAGGCGTGAATCTGAAAGAGGGGTCACGTCCAACATAGGACATACCCGGAGACGAAATGGGATCACACAATGCATGTATGCCTGAGAAATGCGAGCATCAGTGAGATGCTCTAGTACCGCACGAAAGTGTCTAAAGATTCCTATTCTGATTAAGGATGACCCTGACTCTATATGTATGAAGACCTCTAAGCTAAATGTGATGCATCTAGAAAAGGATATGTAAAACAAAGGTGAGGGTAGAATGGGAATTTCACATCGAGTGAAACCCTACACACCCTCGAAAACAACACACAATCCTAGGCTAATGCAACTTAAAGCTATAAGCACGCAAAGCCTAACCCTATGGTGAACTAAGCTAGAGACCTTAATCTCTATTATTGTTTGTTTTTAGGGTTTGGCAAGTTATCAGGCACTTGGGCCCGACATGAGTGGATGTGGGTCCTTGAACCCGCAAGGAAGAGGATAGGCTCTAATGGCCCAAGTGATGGTGATGGGCTTTGGGCCTTGGAAAACTGGATTGGAGGCGGGCCCTAAGGCCCAAGCTTGAGAAAGAGCCGTTAAGCTCATAGCAGCCGATAGAGAGCCCGAAGACTGAAAATTGGGGGAAGGAAGGAGGGCTCGTGGGCCCACCACGAAGGGATGGGCCCGTGGGCCCAAAATAGCTTATTCAGAGGCTTATTGAATTTTTCAATCTAAAACTGGCCAAATAGTTAAAACACCGATATAAATCACTAGTTACTTGGAATTAATAAACAAGCGAATTAAAGTAACTTATGATTCCCAACTTTAAGCACAAAGACGGGAGTGCAAAAATGTTTATGCAAAAATGTTTTTGCAAAAATGATGCAGTCACATGCACGATGTCAATAATGTTAAACATGGCAAAATAGTGATACTAACTCATGTTGAAAAAGATGTAACATGCTCCATATGTATAAAAATATCATCATATGCAGAACATTTAAAGTAAAGTATTCGACCCGATATTCACATGACCATCATGTTGCATGCATGCATATCATCTATCATTTCATGCAAAGTTTACGTGGATCATGTAATACATGCTAAAATTCACATGACAGGAAAGTTACATTTACAACATTTTTACCGTCAAAAATTGCATGCAAGATTTCATTGAGTCATCAAAACATTGTTACATCATCGCTTCATCACATGGGATGTAAACTCTACAATGGAATAAAGCAAAGATATGACAGGGATTATCACCTAGTCGGCACGAGCCCGTCGACCAGATTGCAAGAAATCTCGCCCCTTTACGTTCCGATGTGTGGTGGAGGCAACAAGTGGGCCCCACTCCGTGTCCAAGTGGAGAGGACCAAAACTCTAAGGATGCTTGGCAAGACTATTTTTACAAATAACATGTGAGAGGAAAAGGAATGAAAAAAAAACAAAAAAGATTCAAACTATTTTTTTTTGCAAAACTGTTTTTGTAATTAATGAAACGGAGGAAAAGAAATGAAAAAGTACAAATAACTAAAAAGAAAATAATTTTTTTTAAAAAAAAAAAACTTTTTTCTCTCTCCTACTCCCTTCTTCTTCTCCAAACGTCTGCTTGCAGACGATTTTTTTTTTTCTTTTTTTTTCTTCTTCTTCCTTTTTCTTCTTTCTTCTTCCTTCTTCTTCCCCTCTTCTTCTTCTTCTTCCTTCTTCCTTCTTCTTCCTTCTCCCCTACACGTATGTAACAAACGTTGTAAAAAAAAATAAATTTTTTTTTTTCTTTCCTTCTTCCTCTTTCCTCTTCTTTTCTTCTCCTCTTCTTCTTTCTTCTTCTCCTCTTCTTCTTCTTTCTTCCTCCTTCTCCCCTACACGTCTGTAACAGACGTTAATTTTTTTTTTTCGGCTCTCGTCCTCTATTTTCTCTCTCTCTCTTTCTCAGTCTGTCTCTCTCTACCTGCCGCTCCCTCTCTCAATCTCTCCTCAGCTCAATCTCTTGTTCTGTCTGCTCAGCTCTCTCGATTTCTTTCTCTTTCAGTCCGTCTCTCTCTCTTTTTCCTCTCTCTCTGCTGCTTTTCCCCTCCATCAGATCCCCCTCTCCGGTTCTATCTCTCCCCCTCTTATCTCTCTCGATCTATCTCTCCATCCTTTTTTTTCCATGCTTCCTCCCTGTTTTGGGGAAGAAAACAGGGAGGAGGATGGGG
>MVGT01004033.1:2860-17533 GCA_002174775.1 Macleaya cordata | reverse complement strand
GAAAACAGGGAGGAGGATGGGGGGTGCGTGGCCACCACGACACGCACCTCCCATCCCCATTTTTTTATATTTTTTTTCTTTATTATTTCTTTTCAAAATTTTTTTGTTATTAAAAAAAAATAAAATGAGAAAGGGTCCCACCATTTTGAAACAAAAATTCCTCAGAAATTGATTTGTTAGACAAAAACAAATGGTTTGGGAAAAAATTGGGGTGGACCGACCCTGTCGCGACACGTGGCGACACCCGGGGTCGGGAAAAATCCTACGGTTCCTCAACTGATCCGGTTCCATTCCGAGTTCGGGGTTCCCCGAGATTTGGTTTTCTTTTTGTTTCGACCTTGAGCCGAATTTTGGACGAGTGGAGTGGAGCCTGCTTGGTCACATTAAAGCAATTTTTTTGTTAAATTTCGCACGTAAACCGAGGTGCGGCCAAAACAGGTATTTTCTGGAGTGTGCAAAAATTTGGCATCTACAGCTGCCAACAATTTATTCATGCAAAGCAAAAGAGGACGATCTATCGCTAATGATAGAATTAACAATATAAGAGGGTAGGAATGGGTCCAACCACCAGTTGAAAATGTGAAACACAAAAGCATGTTGAGCTAAAGAATTGCCACATAATTAGCTAATCTAGGAACAAAAGCAAAATCAATATGTGAAAAGGAACGTCTTAGACTATTGATATCAGCAATGATGGCTCGAATTCTCTAAGGGGCAGGAGACGTAGTTTGAATGAGCGCCTGAACCACCTGTAAACTATCACCCTCAATTATGCACTGTTGGGCATAAAATTTTTGGGCAAGTTGAACACCTAGAAGGAACGCAGTAGCTTCAGCATCTAATGGTGTAAGAGTATCAAAAAAAGATGTACAGCAGCTCACAAATTTGCCATTCGAATCACGAGCAATTGGAACAACATCATAAGGAGATTTAGAGGCAGCATCCACATTACTTTTAATATTCGAAGAAGGAGGTCTCGACCATAAAGTTCCAGGGGAGGAATTCAAAAACTCTCTTGCTGGAAATTCAGAAGCATCAGGAGGTGTAGAAAAATCATGAAATAGAGCCACTGCATTCTTATGAAAAGAATACTTTATATTAATTTGGTAAAGGAAGAAAGATGGGACGTATGAAATAACAACTTAATTGTCATCTTACATTATAAATTATGTACCATATCATAACAAATTCTCTTCCAAAATATTTTGATCTAGTGTAGCAAGTTGCATTATAACTAACATGCACATCTATCCAATTCTTAACACGAGCTTGTCACTTGGTGCACTAATATCTTTTCATCCTTCACCTAGGCTTGACACGATCTCTTCTTTGGTTTTATTTGGGCTTGGACCGTGAGTGAGTCCCAAAACATGTATTTTTGTAGTAATTTAATAAAACCTACACACATAAATACAATAATTAACTGAAATTAAATAAACTAAATGACTTAACTAATATAAGTATCGATACTAAATGTAATATAAATGTGCATATCAATGTTAACTTAGGTTTCTTACAAGCTTGCTGGTTTAGGTTTTATTCATTATTAAGGAAAAAGTTTTGAGAAAAAGTAAAGGGTACTGTTAATTTAACATGAATGTATAATGTAAAACCTGAGTAATTTGAGATTTTCCTTAGGTTTTATAGGTTTTGAGGCATGCATGTTGATTGAAATTTGGAGTTTTTCTTATGGGAACTAGAATTCATGCAATTTAATAATGCTAATGATGAATTAGGATGCTACTCTATGATTGTTTAATTTTAGTTTATGATAAATGCATCAGTTCTTACCATCTTTTATGGTTTATGAGGTCTACCGGAAAGTCCTTGAATTATCCCCAACTGTAATTTTACTTCTCTCTCCATTATAGCTATGTTAACAGCTTTATAAAATGGAATCAGATAAATTGTGTTGAAACATGTTATATAAACGTATATATGAAATGATGTACATATCTTTTTACCTTCGTAGTTGCCACCATTCCATCTTGACTTGTTACCATGTTGCTATCATATTATTTGCATACTTGTATTATTAGGGTAAACGTTGTTAGTATACTGCTTGCAAACGGTTATTTTGCAGAAAATAAAAGAAACTAAATTGGCGACAACAAAAGAGAAGAGAAAACTAGGAACTGCTAAGAGACAAAGGCGTTTAGATGCAGCCCATGATCGCTAGCATATTTGGTGGAGAAACACATGAAGGAATTTACGGACGCGCACATTGGATTGTTGAAGAGAACGTCATTATGGAATTATTTCATTATTTTGTACGGTAAAGTAGTTACTGAAAGAGATAGTGGCAAAAAGTACAATAAGCATTGTTTCAGTCATAGAGTTGTACTCCAAAAGGAAGAATAGGTTTAAGAGTGGAAATAAATATTTAAAGGTCAAGGAAGAGGATGCACCTATAGCTTGTGGGTTGAGGAGGAAAAGGCAGATACTAGATCTGACATCTAAGATTCATGCTCCCTACAATTAAAAACAAAGGATTGTACACGGCGTACTCTATAGGGAAAAGATCGTTGAATTTTAACATTTTTTTAAAAGATGACAGACATTACTTTCAAAAAGAAGGAAAAAGATGATGATATTATGAAGTTATTCATTCTTGAAATGTTGGGTCTTATATTCTTTCCAAATATGGGAAGAACCGTTGCACACTCAATGATCAAATTCTTTGCGAGTTTTGAGACGATGAACGTATCTTGGCCATGCTCAATCCATAAGAATCTAATGGACAAGATTAGACAATATAACGAGGCCCAACTAAAAGTTAGTAGTTGTGTTGTACAGCTTCTAGAAAGAACTTTTATGTTATACCTATAATTTTATTTTAAATATTATAGTACATTGCCCACTAACTATTTACAATTTTCATTATAGTATTGGATATGTGAGCATGCAGATATCACTAAACCAGAATAAGGACTGAAGATTATTTTCTTAGAGTTGGGAAGTGGAACCTAAGTAAAGTAGCATGTGTACTAGAAACTGACACTTCGGGAATTAAGAGTTGATGAGGTAACTATTTAAATACCGTATGTTAGCATAATAACTGTAGTGTTATCTAACTATCATCTTGTCGTATTAAGATACTTTTTGTATAATGATTGCATTGTCAATTTCTTTTTCAAGTATCAGAATAGATGTTAGTAGCACTTACAAAAACAAAGGTTGGTTGATAAACGAGGAGGAATAAGACATAAAAATGTTAATATCGGAAGGGAGAGGCATTAACCAAAGATCTTGTACAAAAGTTCTAGATATAGAGAAAGACAATTTATTTAGGACCAAAAGAAAATCCAAGAATTGAAGAAAAAGTTGAATGAGTCAGAAGCTAAAAAACATACGATGAAACCAAAATATGAAAGACAAATGGAGAATATGAAAAGGGAAATTAAAAAGCTAACGAATCAACACTATGTATTGGAAGCAACAAGAGAGGCCGGTGTGAACGTAAGCTCAGAACAAGTGCAGAAAAGATTAGAGGTGAAAGAGAAGAGAAAAAAAAAAAGCAGAAGATTCATTCAACATATGTAAAGCTTAAGACGAGAAAGAGAAGACAACAGAACAACGATGCTGGCTTTGAACTGGAAAAGAAGAAATCCAAGATGGAAGATAATAAAGAAATGAAGAAAGCTGAGAAGAATGAAGATAATTAGGTGGAGAAGATAACAGAGAAGAAAGAGGAAAAACCAAAAAAAGGTGTCAATAGGGTATAAGCTAAAAGATGTCACAAAAACTAAATTGTGTAAGCTAGTAAGAGAGGAAGAAAAAGAAGTCCTTAAATCATTCTTTCAGAATGCTGTGAGGGGTTAACTAACCATTTCTTCCAAAAATATTTAAGTTTACGAATATAGTTTGATTATTAGCGTAGTGTTAGTATACTAAATGGTTTAACTGTTAACATATTGTTAGCATATTACACAAAATTATAACTTTAATTATACTATATTTGTAAAAAGTTGCATGGAATATGGAAATAGGAGATTAGCAAATTGACAGAGAACTTCTAGAGGATCTTATGCTCAACAGGATGATTAATTACCAGGTATTTTTTTAAATGATTGAAAATAAAAGTAACATTCAATGGAAATCATAATATCTAACATTGTGTGTACAATTATGTTAAAAATAATCGATTGGTATACGCACAAACTTGTCAAAGGAGTTGTAAAATTCAAAAAACTTTCTTATCTTCTTTTTGATAGGCAATGCTTGAATAATTGTTAATTTTTGACACATTCAAGTCCAGAAGGACTGAAGTGTTGGGTTTGGATGTAATAATTCTTTTTTGTTTACAGAAATGTATTAGAGCTAATTTTCTAGTGGCGTTAAGACACTTCAAGGTATGGTTAAAGATATCAAAAGGAAAGCCAAAATCCTCATGCTCCCTCTAAACACACCAAAGAATGAAGAGAGCAGCGCAAGGTACCACTGTACACTCCTTCATTGTGATCTAACATCCTAAAAGTGGACGCATTATAATTCACTCAGGCCACTAGTAAAAGAAGGGATTAATAAAAGTTTTAATGATGCAAAAAAAAATTGGTTAGGTCAAGCACAATAATATAGTTCACATTTTAAAGATGCCATGGAACAACATTTGATACTAACTAGGATGTTTTTATTTTGCAGCAAAAAAAGAGTAACACAGGAAATCAAAAAGAGTTTACGAAGGAAAATCACCCACTTCTACAACTTGAAGATATTTTTGTTGGAGATTGCCTAAAACAAAATTCATTGTAAGAACAGACACGGTTGAATGTGACAAAAATTAGCAATTATCGAAGCATTATCCATAACACGGAAGACAAAAAATTGTTTTGAATTTCGTAACTCCTTTAACCAATTTTTGCGCATACCAATCGATTATTTTCAACATAAATGTACACACAATGTTAGATATTATGATTTCCATTGAATGTTACTTTTATTTTCAATCAGTTAAAACAATATCTAGTAATTGATCATCCTGTTGAGCCTAAGATCCTATAGAAGTTCTCTTTAAATTTACCAATCCCCCAATTCCATCTTTTATGCAATGGTTCTACGAACAAAGTACAGTTAGAGCTATTAGTTTGTGTAATAGCATTTTACATTAGATATAATAACAGTATGCTAGCAAGATGCTAATAGTCAAACCATTTAGTATGCTAACTGTATGTTAACCATCTAGTACACTACCACTACGCTAACAGTCAAACCATATTTGTAAACGTAAATTCTTTTCAAAAGAAATGGTTAGTCCCTCGCAACATTCTGAAAGAATGATTTTAGGAGTTTTTCCTCTTCCTTTCTTACTAGCTTCCACAATTTAGTTTTTGTAACATCTTTCAGTTTATACCCTTTTGCCATTTTTTTTGGTTTTCCCTCATCTTTATTTCTTCTCTACTATCTTCTCCACCTTACTATCTTCTTTCTTCTCAGCTTTCCTCATTTCTTTATTATCTTCAACCTTTGATTTCTTCTTTTTAGTTCAGATTCAAGTTCAAATCCAATGTCGTTGTTCTGTTGTCCCCTCTTTTTCGCCTTAAGTCTCACATAAGTTGAACGAATCTTCTACTATTTTTTCTCTTATATTTCGCCTCTAATCTTTTCTGCACTTGTTCTGAGCTATCATTAACTACTGGCCTCTCTTGTCTCTTCCAATGAATAATATTGATTTGTCAGCTTTTTAATTTTTCTTTTCATATTCTCCATTTGTTTTTCATATTCTTGTTTCATCATATATTTTTTTCGCTTCTGACTCGTTCAACTTTTTCTTCAATTCTTGGATTTCATCTTCTTTTGGTCGTAGAAAATTGTCTTTCTTTATATCTAAAACTTTTTAGCAAGATCTGGGTTCATGTTTCCCCATTTCGATATTGACGTTTCCATATCTCCTTCTTCCGCATTTATCAACCCACCCTTTGTTTTTGTAATTGATACTACCATCTATTCTGATACTTGAAAAGGAAATTGATAACACAATCATTATGCAAAAGGTATCTTAATCCGGCAAGATGACAATATTGTAACATTATACTGACATTACGCTAGCAGGCATTATTTAAAAAGTTACCGCATCAACTCTCAATTTGCGAAGTCTCATTTCTAGTACACATGGTATTTTACTTAGGTTCCACTTCTCAGCTCTTGAAAATATCATCTCCAACCCTTTTTTTGGTTTAGTGATATCCGCATGCTAATAATCCAGCACTATAATGAAATTTGTAAATAGTTAGTGGACAGTTATCTATAATATTTAAAATAAAATTATAGGTATGACATCAAGGTTCTTACTGTTGGGGTTTATGCCCTAAAACAATTTAAATTAATAACATTGATAAATTATATTTATAAATGAGCATGATATTATATTATTACTTTATCCATATGATGAATTAAGTGTTGTTCACAAGATGATATTGCAAGTACATTATTTGTATGAAGTGTTCATACATAGAGAGATGTAATTTACTGGTTCATCACATTCTTGTATTGTTCATAGTCAGTGATGAATCTGAACAATTTATCTGATAAGACTATAACATACTAGACTTCTATATTATAGGGTGATGTGTCTCTATCACCGGAGCGGCGACTCTAAGTCAGTGTGTTAGTGTATTTGAAATATACTGAACAAGTCAGACAGAACACTTTTTATGTTATTGTCAGCACATTAAAAGATTCTAAAAAACTTGCTGATTGCAAATGTCCTAAATCCTTAGAGCAGTGTATACCCTACAAGTTGATTTCTACTCACTTTGATCTACCAAACAGTGAGCTCAGACAATGTAAACGTGATCCAATATTCTGGGTAGGTTGGGTGGTCGAAGTCACTTAGTGGAATTACTTTGTGTCAATAAGGAATCCACACCGATGTAATTACCCAAAAGGTGCTGACATTAGTACTTAATGTTATGTTGGTGTACATTGCGAATATTAGTTAAGTGGATGGACTATTTGCAGGTATTAGTGAGTGAAGGGCTTCTGAATAATATTCATTTACTTGAGAGTATTCAGTTGCAGTTATTTAGTGGACTTAACTGCAACTAGATTTATTATTTGAGAACTATATGAGATATAGGGACCTCAAAGTAATAAGTTAAAAGCTTAAGTAAGTGGGGCCCATATGGACCTAACTTGGAGCTAAAGATATGGAAAGAGGGTCCTTCTCTATAAATAGAGATAGGGTTCCTAAGGGCAAGTACTATGGTAGTCTCAAACCTCCATATTGGAGAGGTTTAAGGGATAAGTCAAGTACTAAGGTGGGAGTTATCCATCAAACTCATTCTCTCAACCTCAAATCTACCCATATTTGAGGCTGAGAATAGAGGAAAGATGGATCGATAAAGGAACTAGTGGGCACTAAACAGAGTAGAGGGCGACAAAGGGAGTTAAGGGCGACACTCCCTTTGACGCCAATTTTTTTTTTTAAAAAAAAATTAGTTTGGTGACAGAGGGAGTGTGGGGCGACAGTCCCTCTATCGCCCAAAATTTTTTAGTTTTCAAAACTTTTTTTTTAGTTTTCAAAGCTTATTTTTATTGTATGAAACTTTTAGTGTGTTTCAAAACACCAACCATGTGGGCTCCACTTAGATATGATCCAATAGTTGATATTTGATGAGATTGTTCTCCTCATCATATAGATCATCCTCACAAAAAATAATTCCATTATAAAACTTGAACCTCTTCAAAAGTTGATTGAAAGTTAACGGTGAGAAGAACGGTGAGAAAAAAGAGTCAACTTTTGATAGGGTTAGAAGTTTTAGAATGTGATGATTTTTTTTAAGATGATCTACTTGGTGAGGATAACAACCACACCAAATATCAGCTATTGGATCATATCCAAATGGGCCCCATACGCTTGGCGTTTCGGAACGTACGAAAACATTATACAACAAAACAAACTTTGAAAAATAAATTTAAACCAAAAAATTTTGGGCGACAGAGGGATTGTCGCCCCACACTCCCTTTGTCGCCTCTACTCCTTTTATTGTCGTCCCAAATTTTCGTTCCTCAACCTTAGTACTTGCCCCTCCCTCTAACTACCATTTGAGGCATATTGCACCAAAAAATGGGGGATACCATAGTACTTGCCCTAAGATAGCCCACCCTAACTTGTGTATCTAAAACTCTCTCCTAGATTTAGACTTCAAGTTATGACCTTTATGGTTTTAGAAACCCAAAATGCGCAGTATATTCTCGTCCGAATTTAAAATCAAATTTTGAGGTACTTCTGAGCAGAATTGGAGATTTGTTATGTCACACAAAGTTGTAGAAAATTTGATTTCCTACAAAAAGCATATATCATATAGGAGAATTGGATCAACCGTAAGAGAGTTATGGCCGAAATACAGTTGCTATATCTTTTCGAATTTTCAACGACTGATCCAGAACGTGGGAGAAAGATGTGGGATTACGTGTAAGCATTTAAATGGTATGCATCTGATCTTCAAGTTATTGTTTAATTCATGCATCATCATGTGATCCTGTGAAGGGAAAATAGTTATTCGTTTCTGCTGCACAATTTAATCTAGACCCTATTTTCTCCAACAGTGGTATCAGAGCAGGCTTGAGGCCCTGAATGAATTATTACATAGAATATTTTTTTTACTTAAGGTTGTTCTTAATTATTTTAGGGTTTGATTGATCCAAAATATTTAGGGATTAAATTTATGTCAATGAGATTGATAAGGGTTGGATTAATTTTTGGTAAAAGGTTTGTACACAAAGATTAGATTGGGATCCAAGAAAAAGAAAACAGTTTTCTTGATTTTCTTAGTATTCTTGTTGTTCTTGACCAAAAGAAAGGGTTTCTAAATTTTCAAAGAAAGAAAAGGATTAAATATTTTTTATTAAAAGTATTTGTTTTAAGAACTTAAATATTTTATATGATTAAAAAAAAACATGCGGCATGTTTTTGATGTCGTTGGATTGCTTTAGGGTTTTAGAAACCCTAGGTATTTTTTGGTTAAAGAGTTTAATTAAAGGACTTTTTAATTAAAATGGTTTAATTAATTAAGATTTAATTAAAAAAATGGCATATAAGGGTAGGCGTTATGGTTTTAGGGTTTTATAAACCCTAAGATTTGTTTAGTTTAGGGTTAAGGGATGACCCATTAACAGTTCAAGGGTAACCCACGAACTACTATGGGGTAACCCATGAATTGTTAAGGGATAACCTGCTAATTTCTATGGGGTAACCCACAAACTGTTATGGGGTAACCTGTTGACTGCTATAGGGGTAACCCATTGGCTGTTAAGGGGAAATCCAATAACTGTTAAGGGGCGACCCATTAGTAATTAAGGTGCTGTTTGGTTTGACATATTAAGGAAAAAGTATTTTTTCTTAAGTGCTGTTTGGTTTGACATATAAAGGAAAACGTGTTTTTTTTCTTAAATGTTGTTTAGTTCGACATATTAAGGAAAAAGTATTTTTTCTTAAGTGTTGTTTGGTTTGACATATTGAGAAAAAAGTGTTTTTCTTAAGTGTTGTTTAGTTAGGCATAATTAAGAAAAAGAGTTTTTCTTAAGGAATGCTTGGATTGAGGTAGGATAGGTTATTTTGGGATAAGTTAGGGTATAAGGATTTGGGTTAGGAGGTATTTGGATGTGGACATAGTTAGGGACTGTTTTGTTGGTTCGCTCCAACCAATGACCCAACCTAGTCGCCCATGTACAGACCCGTTTGCCCGATCCAACAACCCGGTAACCTGACCAAAATTGCCGACCTGATAACCTAATTTCCAAACTCGTTTACTTGGTCCGTGGACTCGCAGTCCAACATGTGAGTCAGCTCGTAGGCCAGACCGACCTAACCCATTGAACTCGCACATCAACCCGACTAGACCAGATCGGATAACATATAGTTCAACCTGTGAGTTAGCCAGTGGTCCAACAAAGTTGTGGCATATGTGGAGCGCACGTGTGTACATATGTGTGGTGCATTTATGCATCATATGCGTGTGCGATATACATGCTAGACATATATGTGTGTTGTTGTATAGTGGAAGTTGGTGCATGTGCGATCCACACGTGCGCACAAGGGTAGTACTTTATTGTGCCATGCACGTGTGCTATGAACGTGTGGTTCGACCTGACCCGGATGGTTCAACCAAAAAATTACCCACCAACCAGTAAGGGTTTACCCAGTTAATTGTTGACCTAACCAGTTTGTCAGTTGACCAAGAGTTTATAATTGATCAGAGTTGACTTGTACGACTTAGACCGAGTCAGATTAGTCAGGCGACTCTATCCGAGTCAGACTAGTCAGGCGACTCAACTTAAGTCAGACTAGTCAGGCACCTCAAATCGATCCGAACCAGACTGACCCAGACCTTGAAAAACTATTTTTCAACTTTTGACTCTGGCTTGTTAGATCAGAGTCGGTACTTACCCTTGCCGGTCTATTGTATGTCAGAGTACAATCTGTTTTTGACAAATATTAAGGAAAAAGAGTTTTTCTTTAGGGTTTTATTTTTAAAAGTGTTTTAAAAAGTTTATTTCGCTGAAATGGATAATCCAAGTACCTAATTAATCCCTAGATGTGATGAATTGTGTACAAGCTCTATGTGATAGAATTTTGTGGTTATGAATCTATTGATCAATCAATTAAATAATCGAGAACTCCTTATGCTATACACATGTGATGTATGTGGACTTAGTTGATACATGTCATGTATGCAACACTTTTATGCTCTGAATTGCATACATGAGATGTATAATTACATACAATAGATATATACATTAAATGTATAGTTTATATGTATTTGTTTTTTTAAATTTGTGTTGAATTATTAACATTAAATGTTTAATAATGTGTAATTTTTATATTGTACATTATATGTACGGAAATATAATAGAATTTACACAAATGCACATTTTTTTCTAAAACTTTAAAATATATCTCTCATTTTAATTAAAACTTTAAAACATAATCCCACGACCCCCCACCATCGGTCCAAGAATAAGGTTAGGGGTCTAATGCCCATAGGAATAGTACAACCTAGCAGCTTATTGGCTTGGATAGCTTTAATAAGCACGGTATTTGGACTAAAGTGTAGAAAGAGATCTCCCGTAGGATACTGTTTCTATATCTTCTAGCATTCTGAACTGAGATGGTGGACCACACTTAAATAAATGATGAATAAAGAACGCTTCCTATAGGAACGAAGATTTATCATTAATTTAGGGGTCAGAACAAAATCGGATGTCAAAACAACTTTGACATGAGATGTCAGGATAGGTTCTTTTGATGAAATAGGATTTCAACTGTTTTGATATACATATAGATATCCCATAGGATTGATGTCTGTATACACAATTAGTTATCCGATATTTATAGTAATTAGAGGGAAATACTATAAATTAAAATTTTTTCAAACTCATGTTGTTTTAGTATTTCATGCTTAGTAGTTCAATAGTTCTCACTTGTAACACATTCTATACGTAAACCAATAAATTTGACATAAATCATGTGGACTAGATGCGAATTAGATAACTATCATTAAAATGTGGTAAAGTACTTCATGTACTTTAGACTGTGTATCTAGGATTTACTGAATCCTATTATTACCAGGAACTGATTGGAAAAATGTCATAGGTAGATGAAAAGTTGATGTGTAAGTGTTATAACACTAATATCGGTACTTTACATTTACTAGTGACATTATAGAAAAGGTTGGGGATTAGAATTGTTCTGTTTGACAAATAACGCTAAAAGTTATATGAACACTATGAGGTGTAGGAACATCAATGACACAGCATATACCTGATATGCTGGGACATTGTAGTTCCTTAGAACCTAACTTTTTGATTTTTTCTTGCTTTTTCCTTCACTTATCATATCACAATGACAAATGGCAAGAGACCATCAACTGGGAAACCTCCCAAATCTACGGCTCCAAAGAAAGCCAAACCCACTACCTCCCATGTTGTCGAAGTTCTCATCCGATAATTGTCATAGGCTTTACATTGAACATTTCAAATCTCAAAGCCTTGTTATAGAATGAACAACTCATTTTGATCCTCTCAATGATACCCTAACTTCTTTGAAGAAATTGTTGGAATTTAGGGGTTGGAGGAAGTTGTTCCAAGTAGAAGGGAAAGCCTACCCTCGTCTTGTCAGAGTGTTTTACTCTAACTTTCAGAACATTGACAGGGATATTCCCTCTTTTGACACCATGGTTAATGGAAAGGTTTTCACTGTGACCCCCACTCTTATAGCTTCTCTTCTAAGCATAGTAGAAGATGAAAATGTTATTTCTTGGCTTCTTGCCTGAATCAGATGAGGAATACTCTCCCTCCTATGAGGGGATTGCTGTAGAGTTGTGTGGTCGTTAATTTTCCTGGGCAAAGAAGTTCCCCACTAAACACTGTCCTCTTCACATTTCCAAGTAGATTCCTCTATACACTTTTCATGAAAACTAGATAACGATCTTTGTGTATATCTTTATGACATGGAACCAAAGAAGAAGTACCCAGTAATTCCTAAGGTTGATTCTATCGAGATGGTAAGTATAGAAAAAGTAATGCGATGCCAAATAGAAAGTATTTTTAAATAGGCAAAATAGGATACTAATCAATTAGAAGTATAAAGGATTATCATCGTGTACGGAACAAAATATGAAAACATGATTAACTGTATTATATCTATACAAGAATAGGTATACAGTCTATCTGTTTTCATTAAGTTTTGTTAAGAATGCATTAGACGACACTCATAGTTGTACATTGATAATAACCCCTGGCTTTTCTCATTACACTTGGATGAATTATTTTTCTTGAAATTCGTTGAATAGATTGTTTCTTCAGTTATTTCAAGTTATCGTTAAAATCTATGAACTTAGTCACTTTAATCTGAATACGATTCAGAATTTAGTGTTTAAGAGTTCTTTTAAAAGGAAGGTATAAGGTTTTTAGTGATTAACTTATTTAGGTACTCATTGTTGTATGTGGAACCATAAAAAAATTAAGAGGTAAGTTTCGTAATTCGATACGATCGTAAATGGCAAACACCCTTTTGACTTATATGGTACATACTAAGTTGATAACCAATTTATTACACTTGGATTCTTCCAATAGAATGGTGTAATAAGTGAAGATACAAAATCTATACTGGATACGATGAAATCTATAGTGGATTATAATTCATTACTATCTTCTGATGTATACCTTGGGTAACAGTTAGTAGCCTTCTATTTTTGACTTATGAATCGTCAGTTTCTTCAACAAGAAAGTTGTAATTTAGGCCCAAGCTCATATGAACAATTTATCCTATCTTGGAATGGATGACAAATCAGAGTCAAGAGCAGAAGTGTATCTGTTAATAGGTGTGCAAAAAGAATTTGTATTTACAGAAAAAAAAATTACACTCCTAAGAATATTGCATAAGTTGACACCAGGATATAAGCCGAGACACAAGAATTACTTTATTCATCTCTAGAATACATAAGGACTTTATCGTAGTGGGAGGGTTTCACAAGAATCCAATTGATCCTTGTTCTTGGAGGACGAGAATTCAATCCCTGTAACTACGTAAATGTTAATTTGCTTCGAGATAACAGATAAGGATTATGATAAGTTTAGAATCTTTGGATTTTAGTTGTGTCTGGGATCTTGTAAAATTTTCATCTAATATTAAAACAATTGGATGAAGAGTTTACAAAGAACACGAAATTCTGATGGACCGCAAAAGAGACTTGCTGCGACCATATCGTTGGTAGTCTTGATTAATTCAACAGAATTAGATCGCAAATAATGTTTGAAAGTCTAAATTCGCCCTACGGTTAATGAATTTAACTGTAAGTCAATGTGACTATGGTTAAGGATCACACTATCACCTAATTAAAAATTACTAAGGTGATAAGAGTACAACAAAAATCTCTAACAAGAGTATTGACTTATTCGATTCTTAATATGCGGAATTAAGAACAAGAATCGAATATTTTAATCTCACAACAAGTATAGAAATATGCACAAGAGATTTTGTTAATGAAGAAAAACCCAAACTGGAAAAAACCCCGGGACCTAGTCCAGCAAAAATCCACTAAAAGAAATTGAAAACTTACAACCCGATTTACCACTCGATGGATACGATTTACGACTCCCTCTACGCTCCAACAGCTACAGTGTACAATTCTTCTACAAATTCGAACTCCACGAATTTGCCTCTTAGTAGACGATGATGCGTCTCCAACTTGAACTCCACAAGTCCCGCACCTTGAACCAATACTTGACTCCTCAAGTATATCACCACAAGCTTGAAACTTCAAGCTCAACCATCGGAAATCCACCGGCAACAAAACTCAGGTTTTGAGTTAAAATGGAAAGGATTAAAGCATATACAACAAGCTTGGAAGCTAAAGAATTAGAGTTGAAACTCTCCAAGAACTTGTTGATAAATAGGGTGAATGGTTGATTGAATACTGGAGATTCAACCCCTATTTATAGTGAAGATGTTCAGCTCAATCCTAGACTAAATTATTAGTTCTAGGTCTAATGGTAGACACCATTATTGGGGATGAGAGAATAATCTGTTGAGCCTCTCATCCCACTTAGAAATGTTTTCCCATGCTCAATTATCTCCCTGAAACAAGGCTTAGAGGGAGATGAACAATAATGTGTTAAAAAGTTACTTTACAGCTCAGAAAATTGCACTAAAAAAAACGAATCTGGGTGTTG
>MVGT01004032.1:72292-84430 GCA_002174775.1 Macleaya cordata | reverse complement strand
GGATGCAATTTAGCATCAATGTGGGATTTGTGTGATTTTGAAAGATAGTGAATGCTATTATAAATGAGACGGGACTTGGTTTTGAGGATCAAAGTCGAATTACATTTGAGGCGGGATTTTCCTTTTCTAAGAATTTACAAGCATGTGTTTAATTCAAAATTTTATCCGAAATCACATTCTTATTCGAATAGAATTCTTAAAAATGGGGAAATCTTAAATCCACCAAGGAGATGGGTTTGTGATTCCCATGAATTTTTCATCGAATATTTTATGGACATAGTTTATGGACATAGTTTACATGGTAACATAATAGTGTCTAGTTACTAGTATGAAGTTTGTTATTTATGTTATTAGTTTTTTTTTTTAGCACACTTGGCTATATATGAGAAAATAACTTGTAAATCACATGTACTTTTATTAGTTTACATTGGCAAGTATGTTGTGGAAAACCTATTCCTTAATTATATTTGTGTGTTAAGTAAACACTACAATAAGAATGTGGCGAAATTAATTCCTATTCTTATTCTGAGTTGAACCAAATACGGAGATGGAGTAATGTGATTCCTGGTTGAACCAAACACGGAGAATCCCATTTCACGCCGTGAACCAAACATGGACTATATATAATTTAAGCAATTAGGGTTTCTTATTTATTTATTTTTCTCTCGCCGCCTCCTCTCTGAAATGAATCTCACTTTCACCGCCGCCTGAAGTATATGCAAGATGATCGCCGATCAACCTTCACAAAATTAAGACGATCGTCGGGGATTTGTCAAAGATTAGCAGTGAAGTTTTGTTTCTAATTCTGCAAGTTGAAAGTGATTAAAAGGAAAAAAATCAAATCCCCGCACAAACAAAAGGTAAGGAGTTAGAATGTTTAGATTTTTAATTGAACAATTTTGGTGGGAGCAAATTTGAGAAAAAAAGGAAAATGATTTCACGAGACCGAGCTAAAATAAAGTTTTAAGCCCGACCCATATATATAGCTGTTGGATGTATTGACAATTACCTCCATGTATTAACAATGTGAACATCCAACGACTGTGTATAGGTCCAGCTTAAAACTTTTTGTAAGTTGGGATCGTGAAATCGGGTCTCAAAAAAACAAATCTTAAAAATGTTTTCCGCATATGTGTTAGAGAATTGGAAACTTATTTGTTTAGGTAATTTTCTCTTTATTCTTTCCATTTTTTTATATAATAAACAATTGATTTTTATGGAGTTTACGACTCGACTAGGTGGAATTAAATGGAAAAAATAATTTTTTATTGTTTGTTTGAAGTACGTTGTGCTTTAGGAGAGGACAATGTAAATAGTGCACAAACAAATTTTATCCTCTCCCTAAGTTGGAAAAAGATTTTTGGACCGACTAACCGTCCGATTTCGTGCCAAATGATGATGTAGCAGAATGGGACCCACTCTTCATTCCCATCCATGGCCCCGCACCATCTGGCACCAAATCGGAAATTTGGTCGGTCCAAAAAATCATTATTGTTTAAATTTGGGGTGGGTACTTTCCGGACAGATATGAGAAAATTTGCTTTTTTTAACTTCATTTTTTCTCTATTAAACGAGACCGGATGATAGGGTACGTGGAAACCCGTCCCAGACCCGCCCTTTTTCCATTCAGGGGCCAGGGCTACAAGGTTAGGGTCTTTCCCTAACAAAAAGATAGCCCCATACAAATCCAATAGTCCTTATGAAGTGGGTATATTATTACAATAAACCTTTTTTTTGGACCCGACTCTTTTACAAAATTGGTGCCAAATATTTATGTGGGAGGGTAGGACCTACCACTTTTTCCTTCTAAAAAAGTGTTATAAAGAAGTTTCTAACTTATGTGGCTATGGGATCCACCATGCAACATAAGCTTTGGTCATCTATTTTGTAAAAGCGTCGGTCCAAAAAAGCAGCACTCATATTAGTAATATATTTGTAGATTCTTGATTGTAGGCTCATTTTAGTATGTGTGGAACACTTGTCCCCTATTAGATTAAATGGGACGAGTGCTCTTTTGTCCACTCACTTTTCAAAATAGGTAGACTTTACCTTCTTTATCAAACCATCAAAATACTATCGAAAAATATAGAGCTAAAGAATAATAGGTTAACTATACAACTTTTAATGTTTGGATCGAAGAGGTAATATCGACCCATTTGAAAAGTAGTTGGACAAAATAGCACTTGGGGGTAAGGTGTTCCACGTGGTATTTTACAAACCGGTTCAGAAAAAAAAAAACTTATGGATGAAAATTAATAGGGAAAAACCTTTTGATGCTCCAAGAATTTGCTTTTTCCTGAGAGACTTTGCTTGTTTGAGGTTGATCGATTTGTAACCATATAGAATCGCACTACCCCGCAAAATAGTGTAGGGTGAATTGTATGCCTAGGGCTTTCTTGACTGATTGACGAGGAAATTGACCGGAGGGAGTCATACGTTGGATTCAAGTATTCCACCCAACAACTTAGGGGGTGAAAAAAATGCAACTAACATTACTAAATCCAATGTCTTTCTCGACCTGTTTCCTTGATCGTGCAGTCAAAGATTACTGCGCACACTATTCACGCCACATTACTGTGTGGGTTAGCATGATTCTTATATATACGGGCTCAAAAGCAAGTAAGTTTATTTAGAAGGGTAATGCTAAGGGGACCAATTAGAGGACATTAGGAATGTACGACCTATATGAGGATGAATTATGGGATTATTTTTTGTGAAGATAATCTTCATGATACTTCCTAACCAGAAATTATATCATTCGAAAAAAATAATCCCCGCCTCAAAAGTTAGTTGACATCTAACGATGATTATGTGATTGATTTCTTCATTAGTTTAATACAGTTTTTTTAAAGGTTAGAAGTCTTAAAACAATATAGTTTTTGGTAATGGTGATCTACTAGGTGAGAAAATCAAACTTATCAAAATCATCCATTAGATTATGTTTATGTGGGTGCTACAGCTAGAATGTCCTCTAAAAGGCTCCCAACAAGGTTCAATCTAACATTACTCTATTTAGAAATGTATTTAATTAATAGGAAACATATGAATAATTGTATTTGAACAAATTTTGTAAACAAACTAGGGGTTGAGAAATCTACGCCACCTCTTAATTTGTTACATCGTATGACAAACAAACATCTATATACACGTCAAGTGAGGTGGCTAATCAAGGGGTGCCACGGGGTGCCACAACTTCGTTTTGTCAACCCCTAATATCTCTACAAAATAGAAATTAGAAAGGGTACGATAGGTCCTATTAAGTTCATTCTTTCTCTCTCATACAATTTCAGGTGATTATATATGATGGTGGGTCCTTTGCAGAGGAGGTCCAAATCCATTATAGATTATAGTAAGTATCTCCCAAATGATCTCTGGCTTGAGATCTTTCTCCTTCTTCCTCTAGACTCCATCTTCACGTCCAAGTGTGTCTCAAAGTTATGGCTTTCTCTACTCTCCAAACCCTCTTTCATAACCAGGAGATTCAACAACTTTAATACCCCTGAGCTCCCATGGACCCTGTTTTTGCATCTCCATCGCCCTGTTAACCGATCAATTTCGACTGTATCTCTTGATATTCACTCCAAATTCATATGTGGTCATGATGGGTTTTCCTTTAAATTTCTTCCTTCCAAACCATCCCCATACAACAAGGAAGACCTAATATTCCTTTTAGCTTCAAGCAATGGTTTAGTTCTTTGTTCAACAAGGAGATATTACCAAATGAGGTATTACATTTGTAATCCTCTCACAAAAAAATGGATCGTGGTCCCTCGTCGACCCCCAAACGCTCATCATAAATGGGTCATAAATGGTTTCATATGTGAATCATCATCTTCGCTCGCTTCCACAAGTTACAAAGTGGTCCGTGTCCCTGAATTTAAAGACCCATTAACAAACTTTGAAATCGAAATCTATTCTTCAAACGTCGGTGAATGGAATATCTACAAAGTTTCATGCCCTCATCAAGTCACCATGTTATACAACTTCTCCAACAATGTAGTTAGCGGCCCTAACGGGGTTTTGTATTGGATTGAAGTAGGTGAAATTAAAATCATAGCTTACAATCCCAACGACAACCACAACAACAACGACGAAAATGGTGAAAAATGTAGATTGATCGATCTACCCATAAGGGAGGGAGTAAATTATGATCGTGAGTACATTTTCGGGGTGTCGGAAGGGTTGATCAGTTACAGCTATACCCAAAGTGGAGAATTGAGTATTTGGGTACTTGAGGACGATCTTATTACTGGAGGATGGATTTGGCATTTGGTTCACGAGATTGAATTAGAAGATATGTTAGCAGAAAATTCTGAAGCTGATTGGTTCATAAATCAACTTTCTATGGGTTTGGTTACCTTGAAGCCATTAGCTTTCAACCCAATTGATCGAAATGTTGTGATTTTGGGTTACGAAGTTTCGTTCATTTTCGCCTATAACATCGAAACCAGAAGACTCAAAATGCTCAATATCAGTTGTAATAGTCATCCTTCGTTCGACATTTATCCGACTTATGGAGGAGAGTTACCATTTGTACCATTTGTGCTAACACCAAAACCAACACCAATACTTTGATCATCACCATCTGCTTGGAATGTCGTTGATGTTCATGAACTAGCTAGGTATGGAATCAAAGTTTTTTTTTTTTTTTTTTTGTTTTGTTTTGTTTTGTTTTCAAGTACTGATCATTGATGTACTTTTATAATGATTTTAATTATAGTTATTGTTATACATATTCATTTTAGATCCTTTAAATTGCGTTTTTTTGGTTGATAAAATAAGTTTTAATTTAAAATCCTTAATTAAATATATGATAAATCAGAAAAAATATCTATTTTTTTAACAATAAAATTAAGATAGTTCCATATGAATTTATTTATAAATGTAATATTAATAAATTGATGGAAATCTAGCACACCAGTATAATATAATTAAGAAGTTTTATATTATACCCTAATTTTCTTGAAGGATAGAAAAAGGTAAAAAATAAAATCCGCACCTATTATAACACCCTAGCTATTTATGATCTTCTGTGCGAGAGCAGAGCAAGAAAAAGTTTCTGGGTGAGGAGCACTCGGTGTCAAGTAAAAAGAGTAGTTTTATTCTAGTGACTCCCGGCCAACTACTTTCGGTTGATGCTCTATTGCATTTCGAGTTTGAGTAATGCAAGGTACACTCCCAAACTGACCTCCTTAATGACTGCCTCATTTTTTATTTTATTTTTTGAAAGGAAAGAAGAATTTTATTGAAGAGGAGAAGAAAATACAGAGTTCGAGTACAGATATTAAAATAGAAAAAGAGCTCAATGGGATCTAAAACAGCATCCCAAAAGAAGACCCATTGGGAAAAATTAATTTTTACATCTTTAAAGTAAACTGAGAACTATTTTGCAAGCAATGCTTTAATCCTCATGACTCTCTTGCATGTGAGGCACATAATGATATGATCTAATGGTTGATTTTTTGTGAGGATCCTATCTTATCGCCATAGTCATATCATTCTAAAGTTTTTAATCCTTTGATTTACATGGTGGAAAATTTAATGCTTAAAATTTCACCATTTAGATGAGGACTATAATAGGATCAGAAGTTTTAGAATGAGAGCTAATTTAATCTTCTCACTATTTATAAAGAGTTCTTAATTGACTCCTAACGGCTCATATTTAGCCATAGGAGCGTCTTCACACTTTTTGTAGTACACAAAAAATTCCCCTCCCAAAGTAATAAAAATAATTATATTTTGTGTTCACATCTTTTGGTGAAATGCTAAATATATCCAAATCTTTAATTTTTTTATTACACTCATTTTGAACTTGTAGGGTCGCATGAAAATGATCTAATAACTGATTTTTGGTGATGATAATCTATTCACTATTTAGATCAATACCCATTTTTGGTGATTTTTAGTGGGCCTACTTAATACCTACTTTGTTCTTATTTTGTTTACATTTATGTGAGATTATGTAGAGATGACAAGGACAAAAACTTTGGTAGGGATGATCTTCCATCATATACATCGAAATCAGTTGGTGGCTATTTTAAGTCGCTTGAGCCGAAGTCAGCCAGACAAAAAGTGAGAAGAGAGAGAGAGAAATGAGAGAGAGAGAGAGAGAGAGAGAGAGAGCGTGCTTAGGGGACTAGCATTGAGCAGTTTGAGCCAATGTTGGTCTGCATGTAATTGTATCTCCCAAACATAACTTTGACCATTAAATAAACTCCAGTTGTATCCTTTTTCCTGGTATTCCCACTATATCCAATTAACTTTATTTCTATAAATACACTGGACTTACACCTTTGAGTGGCGCCACATTCAAATGATCCAAAGTCTAATTTTTTGTATGGATGATCTTCTCATCGTTTAGATCACATCAGTCTATAGGTAAATTTGAAGTAGGCCCACTGAATACCCAGGCAGAAGAAAGAAAAAAGGGAGGGATGGACAGATGTACTACCGGCTGGAATGAAGCTGCATGTGGACCCCCAACCCACCACCACCATCCACATAATTATCTAGTTTATATGAGGAGGAGATCATCAGCATAAAAAATTAGCCATCGGATCATTTGTAAATGCCCTATATACATTTTTAAATATAGTGAAAGAATAAAGTGGCCACTCTTGCAAATTCCACCTCACCACTTTATATATATATATATATATATATTGAGAGCGGATCCGTGTACAACCTTATTTGTACATCGTTATTTTTACATTAGTTGTGGGGCCCACATGGTGAGGAACAATGACTAATTTTTTGTGAGAAAGATCTACAAGATTAGTAGAACATCCTTACCAAAAATCATATCATTTTAAAACTTTTAACCTTATCAAAATTGATGGAAAATTGATTAAAAATTAACGGTGAACAATGAACGATGAGAAAAAAAGTCAATTTTTAATAAGACTACTAGTTTTATAATGATTTGATTTTTGGTGAGGATGATCTACAAGGTGAAGAGAACATTATCAAAAAATATCAGTCCTTAGATCAACGGCATGTGGGCCCCCATGCCACTGTACATATAAAATGTACAAATAACATTGTACTCTGATCCGGACTCATATATATTATGCCTATTTTACGCTGCCTTATTTATGCATTCTACCTACACCTCACGTAAGGGTTCACATGGCAAAAATTCAAGGGTAATTTTTGTGACGATGATATCTGAAAGGTCCATAAGTTCCCTCATGGGTTTTGNGTAAGCTTGAACAAGCTTTGGGCACCTCTTTCTTAGGCTGTCATTTCTCTTTCTCAGAGTGTCCTTTTTAGGAACTACCTTATATCGCTAGCTTTCCATCAGAATGGTCTAAGTGAACAATAGATTTCTTTCTTTTCCCAAGAGGTCCTATGAGCTTGAAACCCTAAGGCCAATGTCTAAATTAATTTTAAATTAAAATTCCAAGGGATAGGATCGTGATTAATGAGGAAAGATTAACCTAGATGGGCAGGAAAACGGTGATGAAATCCGTTTCCTATCTTGTTTAGGGTTAATACCCTTACTACAACGGCCAAACCACGACAGTTCCTCAACATATAACCACATAAAAGCGTCCAGTAACCCACTGACAGAAGTTTCGTGGGTGTTAGAGATTTTACCTCCCGTTCTAGACGGGTGACGAATCGGTTGAGTCAACTCGGGCCACTAACTCCTGTGCTAGTGTGCTAACCCGAGGGCTGAGACAAGATTGTACTAGTCCTCCTTCCCTACTATTTATTACAAAAGGTGTTCTGATTAAACCAGAATCAAAACAAATTAAATAGAATATATTACTTACACTTCAAAATCCTAATTACAAGACTAAAAAAAAACAAAAAAAGAATTTCAAATTCTTCTCTTTTTTTTTTATTTTTTCTTTGAATGTCCACCCCGAATCCTGTAAAAACAAAACAAAAGTCAGAAAAATGTGAAAAGGTGTAAAGAAAAACAAATCCTAACCCCTAAAATTCAAAACATAAAAAAAAAATAAAAACTGTAGAAACTTTTTTTTTAAACAACTTCAGAATGATGCTTTGATGACATCAGCATGATGTCATCAAAGACACTAATGGTTGGGAGCGTAAAATCAGGTAGAAAATTTTTTTTTATTAAAACATAACAACAAAACCAAAAAAAATAAAAAACCTAATGAACAGTACCGTGAATAGTAAAATAAATTTTTTTTTTTAAAATTATCCTAAACAACTGAAAATAAATCCTAAAACTAAGAATTAGGATAAGTAATAATTTTTTTAGATCACACCGTCAAGTCCCCGGCAACGGTGCCAATTTGATTGATGAATTTTTCTGTCAATAAATAAAATATACCGCAATCGCACGGTCTACCAAAGTAGATCTAGCAAGTACGGGTCGAACCCATAAAGACTTGTGTTTGGCAATCTAAAAATAAAATTACCTAAACTAATCCAAAAATGATAGTGATTGATTTGAGATGAATTAAGTGAACTAAATAATAAAATTAAAACTGTGTAAATAAACTGACAAGGAAAATGCAAAGGCTTAGAATCTACCACCTTACTATTGTAATTCTACGGATTTAATTTACTTGTTCCCGATTAAAAGTTACGAGTAACACTCGAGATGAAAATCTCCTGTTTTCTCGAAGATGGGATCGTTGAGTTCTTCAAATAATTAAGATGACAATTATTTCTTGGTCAAAAATACAACTCTAAAGCATTATTTGTCTTCTTACAGCACAAATAATCAAAAGTGATGTATCATGCAATTAAATCAGGACCCAATTAATTGATGATTTATATAAACTCAAACTACTACATATGCATCACATAAATAGTGAAAGAACAATAAATTCATCAACTAATTTAAATGAGAAATAAAATTAATGCATTAGAGGTCATCAAGGAACCATACAATTAAATCCTATAACTACTCAAGTTTGGGGTTTCATCATAGCCTAAGCTGAGAATTAGAACCCCATAACTGAGATCATGGTTCTAATACAATTAACACAAGAGATGAACATAAGGTATAGAGAGAACAAGATGCAATGAACTGATCTCCCCTCCCTCTCTCTCTCTTCAGTAGCCAAATCCCTTCAAAAATCCCCCCCATCTTTCTTACTCCCTTCCTGTTATATACTAGACACATGTAGATATGGGAGCCGGATTCACAACGCATACGGCGCACTTCTTTGCCGAGCGTGCTCTACTACATCACACATGGAGATGCTTTGTCTCCCACTCTTCTTTTAATAATCTAACAATCCCACATTTATCTCTCTTCTCCATACAACACTCCCATTAAATCCATCGGTTCCCATACATATCATATCCCAAATATCATTTGTTTAATTAAAACTCCTTGAATCCCACACTCATAAGAGATAATGGGTTTATAAAGTAAGTGTATTTTTTAGATAAAAAGGAGGATGGGGTCCACTTAATAATTTTAGAACCAAAAATTGGTTTCTAAAACTTTTGGGAGGAGTATGACGTGGGGAAATGTAAGAAACCAAAATTGGTTTCTTAATACTTGATGGGGCCCCCCTGATGTCATCATCTAAAATGCATTTGAAGTGTGCTGATTTGGATGGACTGATGTTCAAATGTGTGCGTCAAGTGGTAGCTCCGGGTGCCTTTGTCACCTTTATTGATTTGCATTGATTTTACCAATTTTACTCATATTTTCTGTACACAACAAAATTCACTTAATTAATTCAAATTATATAAAATAAGTAACTAACTAATACAAATATAAGAGTACTAAGTGTAACAATTATGTGTTCAACAGGTGGCAAATGAGAAAGTTACATTTCTTCTTGATGAGATGAAGAAAGTGAAGGATGAGTTGAAAGAGTCTAAGGAATGCTCATAAAGTTCAATCATGGGTCGAATAACTTTGCATCTATGTTGAAAGGATCGAAGAATTCGAGTGACAAGAAGGGACTTGGGTTTGATCCAAGTAAGGTTGCTAGCACTTCAACGTCGACGACCTTTGTAAAAGCAAAGACTCCTCCTCCTCCACAAAAGAGAGCAGTTAAGCAAGTTGACAAACAAGCTACAAAGTAAGCTGTCAAGCAACAAGCTCCAAAGTATATTGTCAAACAACATGTCCCAAAGCAAGCTATAAAACCACAAGGTAAGCCTAAAGTTTCTAACATTTATAATATGTGTTCTTATTGTGGTTATAAGGGTCACTCGAAGAACAAATGCAGATTCTATATAGAAGATTACTAGTATTCTTAGAATATCAGTAAAGATCTTCTAAAAAGAATCAAGTCTTTGAGTGATAAGGCTCAAGCATTGGCTGGGAAAACTGAAAAACTTAAGAACAACAAGCAAGTTACGTATTTCTTTGGATCAAAATCTTATTCAAAGAAAAAGAAGAGAAACAAGGCTAAAAAGATTGTGTCTGAGACAATCAAACCTACTCATGTGGACTTGAATCAAATGAAGACATTCAAGAAACTCAAGGCCATATGGGTAAGAAAAAGTGATTTGACAAGTCTTGAAACTCTTACTACACACAATACTGATAAGTCATCGAAGTATTTATTGGTTTGTGGTAGTGGTCGTACCATTACACTATTGTTGATGGTCTCACTCCTCCCCTTGTTTTGATTGCATATATTGTTGGGGTAGTTGAGTGAGTGTTTTACTAGTTTGCACTCTAGTTGTTGGTTATGCATTCTAGTATTTGTAGTATGTACTTGTAGATAAGTTCTTATTGCATTTGAACATGACATTCCATCTACTAAGTATCATACTTTACAGCATGTCTATCATATTTGGGTTGAAGAGTGAGTTATGAAGATTAGTTTGCTTTGATAAATTGCATTCTAATACAAATGTGTTTTTTTAAGTGTTCTTCTTGTTGTTGTTGGCTATCTTTTATAGAATACTTGAACATATAAAGAGATTTCACAAATCTGAATTGCTTTACTTTATTTTGACATAGCTTGTGAATCTCTTCTCTAAATCCACATACTCTCTTGACTGATCTATAAATCTTGTGCACATAAGAGTCTCTTGAATAAATGTGATTTTATCCTAGTTGAATCATTGGATGGGTTAGAAATAAAGCTAATGATTCATTGATGGACTGAACTAGCTGGTTGGACTATCTCTCACTAGGATATTATGTTTTGATGAAGTGCTAAATTTTTTTTGTTATATCATGTTATGAAACATCACCAAAACAGTAAGCTCTCGTAAAAAATTTTGAGCTTGGTGAAACACTAAAAGAGTGAGTTTTCGTAAAAATTGTTGAATTCGGTGTTTGAACATCAAAAATAGTGAGATCCCGCAAAAAGATTGGGAACTCGATGTTCTTGAATTCATTATTTATATTCATGACTTCCATGGTACCTTGATGTGTCTTGTGGACATGTGCAGGAAACAAGTTAAAGACATCCCATAGAGTTTAATGTCTCTATTTGTTTAGAAGAGTTATATCTTTTATCTCTTATTGAGCTTAAGAATGGATTTTGTCACGAAATTGACAAAGGGGGAGATTGTATGGTCCATAAGTTCCCTTATGGGTTTTGTCAATTTGTGTGTCAAATCGAACTCAATATGGTCAATGAGAGTTAGCAAGTTGTCTCTACATTTCTAATCAATGAAGACTTATAGTGAAGGAGAGAAGACTTGTGCAAAGCTCAATTCACTACTAGGGGTGGGACTTGGGTTGGGTCAACTCGACTAACCCGAACTCGACCCGGTATTTGGGTAAGCATGGGCAAAGGTTGTTGGGCATTTGGGCAACTATAGGCATCATTTTGCCAACCCAAAGTTGAATTTGGGCAAGCGTGGGCAGAAATAATTGTCAATCCGGATAACCCACCCAACCCAAGAAACTTATATATATAAATAAATTATAAAATTTTAATTAATTTCTAACATGTGAAAATATTTTAAAAGATATAAATAGATAAATATATTGAATTACCAATAGAGCGGAGGTATTAAGACCAAAAAAAAACTTTCCCCGAGCCTCATTTTATGTAAAGTCAAAAAGATTTTTATCACTTAATAAATAAAACTCAAAAGATTTTAAAATCATCTTTAATTTATTTATTAAGTGAGCAGATCAATTATTAGCTTGTTTATCTTTTGAAACCATGAAGGATATTTTGTTTAATTAAATTTGTTATCTATTTGTTATTATTTTTTGTATTA
>MVGT01004032.1:61689-71983 GCA_002174775.1 Macleaya cordata | reverse complement strand
CAATGTAACTTGAGTTAGAGTTAGTGAGTCGTTCGGTTCGTTGCGATGAAAAGACTCCAAGAAGCTCAACTCACCACCGGAAAACATCTTAGGATGGTAAGTGACTTAGATGCCTAAGGACCATAGGTGGTTAGTTTTATTTTGACTAAAATAAGGTTTTTCCAAAGCTGAAAAGGTTTTAAAAGAAAAATTTCTGAAAAACCAGCTTAGTGGTTTCGAAACCGCCCTGTTGGTTTCGATACCAAAATTAATCTGTTCAAATAGATAAGTTTTGGTTTCGATACCAACCTTGCGCTTTCGATACCACTTTAAAAGTTGTCTTCAAGAAACTTTTGGTTTCGATACCATATTAGGCCGTATCGATACCAAAACTTGTTCTGCTGACAGATGACTTTTGGTTTCGATACCATATTGGTGGTATCGATACCAACCTTGTGGTATTGATACCAAAACTGGTTTTGCTGTCAGATGACTTTTGGTTTCGATACCATGTTAGGTGGTATCGATACCATGCCAGGTGGTATCGATACCACCTTCTTGGTATCGATACCATCCTCTTGGTATCGATACCATCTGCTCAGTTTTTCAACAGATGAGTTTTGGTTTCGAAACCATTTTTATGGTATCGATACCGTCGCCCAGATCCGCAAATCTGGGTTGTCATTTTAAGCTAGAAAGTACCTTTATGAGTTGTTTTCTCCATTCATGTTTTAGGGAAGAACATGTGTGCGTGGGAAACAACTTTTAGTGGGTGAGGATGTCATAGATTTGATCTAAGAACATCACTCATTACTAATGGTGTATTCTAAATCTAGATCTAGAGATGCACTCATCACACTAAGTGCATTTCAGTTCTATATTTAGAATTAACCATTATAAATGGAGTTGATTCATTCATGTTTATAAAAACCATTCACCCTATTAATCAACAAGTTCTTGGAGAGTTTCAACTCTAATTATTTAGCTTCCAAGCTTGTTGTACATGGTTTAATCGTTCTCATTTTACCTCAAAACCTGAGTTTTGTTGCCGGTGGATTTCTGGTAGTTGAGCTTGAAGTATCAAGCTTGTGGTGATGTACTCGAGGAGTCGAGTGGTGGTTCAAGGTGCGGCACTTGTAGAGTTCAAGTTGAAGACGCATCAAATTTGCGGGAGGTGTTGGTTTGTGGATTCGGATTGTATGCGCAACTCGTTCACGTTGGCTTGTTGGATTCCAAGTTGTATGCGTAAGAATTGATAATCAACTAAAAGGCAAATTCGTGGAGTTCGAATTTATGGAAGAATTGTACACCGTAGTTGTTGGAGCGTAGAGAGAGTCGTAATTCGTGTCCATTGAGTGGTAAATCGAGTTGTAAGTTTTCAATAACTCTTAGTGGATTTTTGCTGGACTATGTCCCGGGGTTTTTCCCAATTTGGGTTTTCCTTGTTAACAAAATCTCTTGTACATATTTTCATACTTGTTGTCAGATTGAAATATTTGATTCTTGTTCTTAATTCCGCATATTAAGAATCGAATAAGTCAATACTCTAGTTAGAGATTTTTGATTTCCTCTTATCACCTTAGTAATTTTTAATTAGGTGATAGTGTGATCCTTAACCATAGTCACATTGACATACAGTTAAATCCATTAACCGTAGGGCATTTAGACTTTCAATATCTACCTCATGTGGGTCTCACAGGATAGCGTCAAAAATATGTAAGTACAGTCTTAACAGAGAAAAATTAAGAGGTTTTATACGGGAGATAGGTTTGTAAAGGGGTTAACCAAATCACACGATGCACAATATGCCCGCTCACACAGGCGTAACGCGTGTGGAGTAGGGGGCTCGTTTTTATTAATGATTATGAAATGATCTTCCTAGTAAGGAAAACATCCTCATCAAAGATCTACCCTTAGATTATCTCTATCATGGTTTGCCGGATAGGCCAATCCTACGTTTGATCGTTGGAATCAGATTGGGATAGCTCCTAAACGTTTCGTCCGTCCTTATCTTAAGCCAACTCATTTTGGGATCGGGTAGGATTGTAACACCCTAAATTCTAAATCACGGGTAAATCCCGAATTTAAGATTTAAAATTCGTGTTAACTCATCATAAAGGAAAACCAGTCTACATATATATATATATATCTTTCTTTACAAGTGTACGTAAATTAGAACATATCATGATGATTTAAGTAAGACATACACAAAAGTTTAACTTTACTATGATGGTTAAAACGTTATGCATAAAAAAAATAATTTACTTCATGGTTCAATACCAGATATTTAACCACAATATTCTAATTCACGTAAATATCCTTGAAATGCATCTTGTAATCTAATAATTATACATTTGTGGACTCTTATCCATTTTTCTTAAGGCAATAGTGGAGGGTACCTGTAAAACAAAAGAAAACACTCCGACGCCCAAGTTAGCATTGTACCATTTATAGGAAAAATAAATAGTATACCTTTAGCTCATGAATGGTCCAATGTTTATAGTTTGAGAATATTTTATGTTGAACCGTCATTACGGCTGCCTACGTACCCTTTAGGGATCAAGCATTACGTAGTTCATAACTTTAAACAAAATACTTTCAGCTAGGTCTCTATTACAGTTCAGCAACTTTGAATAAATTAAAACTATAGTAAATAAACTTAAAAAATTATCAAATTTTAACATAAACAAGATATATTTGTCTAGTTTTCGACACATCAAGCGGATCCTTAATCAGATCTACGATCAAAGAGAAGTAACCAGATTATCAAACATATACCAGAAATTCTACTCATGTAAGGACTTGTCTAAACGAGATAGAATTTAACCAAGGCGAATCATAAATCTAAAAATAGTACTGGTAACCCTTTACCTTTTTCTATGATATATATATATATATATATATATTAACAAATAAAAATATAAAATATTTACCAATCCAACGGTAGATCTTTGGTCCACACCCTTCAATTAACCAACTACTTACAATTTAGAGTAGCAACTCCAGCAGGGTTTTCATGATGGATCAAGGTCTTTCCTTCATCCAATTGACCTGAAAATTTTACAGTAGTATTTAATATATCCCATAACACTTGTGTAAAAATATTAGACAGATCCAACGGTAGGTTTGAGAGTAATGAATTTCTCATTTCGAACTCGCTATTTTTGTTCCTCTAACAAAGATGACGATTTTTATTGTGATTGGAGTACTTAAACTTCTCCAAATAAGCTGATATTTTAACCAAGTATACTTTATTATCTCATCTACATCATACTCAATTTTTAGGACCATCCAACGGTCCAATCTTGAGCAATGACTAATTTCTTCTTCTCTCTTTTCTTCCTCCTTAGAGTTATTCCAAGGAGAATTAGTAGCTCCTCCTTTGATTTGCTTCCAAATCAAGTATAAAAACTCTCTTTATGATGTTGAAAATACTTATTTCTAATTGAAAACTCTCTTCCTATTTCTCTCTTTCTATTTCTCTCTTCTTTCTTATCTCCCTCCCCCCTTTATTTTCTTCACAAACTACCTCTTTATATAGGTGAAAATGGAATCATAAGATGGTGGATAAAAATAAAATTAATGGTGGTGGATTAGCCACTATAATGGTGGACTAGCCACCACTTAGTGGTGGTAGACTAACCATTATACTTAGTGGTGGTAGTGATTGTAGTATATCTACCACTATCTAGTGGTAATGGAGGTGGATATTAGAAATAATCTTTATTATTATTATTCTTAATCAAATATTTAATAAAAATAGTAAATACTAGATAAATTTTTGTGTACTAAAACTTTGATGTGACTTATGTCCCTAGTTTAATGATTTGAAGACATGTACCAATCAAAATGATCTTGTGGATTAAATCAAAAGTTTTGAGTGAATAAACATTATTCCTTAATAAATTATCTATATGTACACATTATACTATAATGACCATAACTCCTAGACCATATGTCCGAATATCACCTACCATACTATTCTGAAAACTAGATTCAAAGAGCTACAACTTCACCAGAAATAGCCCAAGGCCAATTTGAAACATAAATATCCAAAAATAAGTTTAAAGTATACTGATGAACATATATACAAAAATATAAATAATAACTTATAAAATGTTGAGTTGTCTTAACCCAAAACAAGTAAAGATGGGCTTAGCCCATTTAACCCATTATTTCATTGCCAAGTCCATTACCTGAATTATTGGGTTAGCCCATCCAACCCATACATAAATATGTATATATATAGATTTTATTACAAAAGTTGACTACACAAAAGATAATTCAATTTAAGATAAATTCATAATACTAGTTCTCGGGTTAGACCCAAGGCGAATTTGAACTCAAAAATTTAGGATATTACAAGGATCGTCCGATCCTTAGTAAGATTGATATGGTATATTGGTGGGATTGTTGAGTTAACTCGTTTCGTCCATCCTTATCTTAAGCCAACTTGTTTTGGGATCGAATAGGATCGTCCAATCCTTAGTAAGATCGACATGGTATATTGGTGGGATTGGTAAAATTAAGATCTTTAATTTAAGTTCCATATGAATTTATTTATAAATGTAATATTAATAAATTCTTGATGGAAATCTAGCACACCAATATAATATTATTAAGAAGTTTTATATTATACCCTAATTTTCTTGAAGGATAGAAAAAGGTAAAAAATAAAATCCTCACCTATTATAACACCCTAGCTATTTATGATCTTCTGTGCAAGAGCAGAGCAAGAAAACTTTTTTGGGTGAGCAGCACTCGGTGTCAACTAAAAAGAGTAGTTTTATTCTAGTGACTCCCGGCCAACTACTTTCGGTTGATGCTCTATTGCATTTCGGGTTTGAGTAATGCGAGATACACTCCCAAACTGACCTCCTTAGTGACTGCCTCATTTTTTATTTTTTTTTGAAAGGAAAGAAGAATTTTATTGAAGAGGAGAAGAAAATACAGAGTTCGAGTACAGATATTAAATTAGAAAAAGAGCTCAATGGGATCTAAAACAGCATCCTAAAAGAAGACCCATTCGGAAAAATTAATTTTTACATCTTTAAAGTAAACTGATAACTATTTTGCAAGCAATGCTTTAATCCTCATGACTCTCTTGCATGTGAGGCACATAATGATATGATCTAATGGTTGATTTTTTGTGAGGATCCTATCTTTTCGCCAAAGTCATATCATTCTAAAGTTTTTAATCCTTTGATTTACATGGTGAAAAATTTAATGCTTAAAATTTCACCATTTAGATGAGGACTACAATAGGATCAGAAGTTTTAGAATGAGTTGATTTAATCTTCTCACTATTTATAAAGAGTTCTTAATTGACTCCTAACAGCTCATATTTAGCCATAGGAGCGTCTTCACACTTTTTGTAGTATACCAAAAATTCTCCTCCCAAAGTAATAAAATAATTATATTTTGTCTTCACATCTTTTGGTGAAATGCTAAATATATCCAAATCTTTAATTTTTTTTATTACACTCATTTTGAGCTTGTAGGGTCACATGAAAATGATCTAATAACTGATTTTTGGTGATGATAATCTATTCACTGTTTAGATCAATACCCATTTTTGGTGATTTTTAGTGGGCCTACTTAATACCTACTTTGTTCTTATATTTTGTTTACATTTATGTGAGATTATGTAAAGATGATCCAAGGACAAAAACTTTGGTAGGGATAATCTTCCATCATATCCATCGAAATCAGTTGGTGGCTATTTTAAGTCGCTTGAGCCCAAGTCAGCCGGACAAAAACTGAGAAGAGAGAAAGAAAGAAATGAGAGAGAGAAAGAAAGAGAGAGAGAGTGTTTACGGGACTAGCATTGAGCAGTTTGAGCCAATGTTGGTCTGCATGTAATTGTATCTCCCAAACATAACTTTGACCATTAAATAAACTCTAATTGTATCCTTTTTCCTAGTATTCCCACTATATCCAATTAAATTTATTTCTATAAATACACTTGACTTACACCTATGAGTGGCGCCACATGCAAATGATCCAAAGGCTAATTTTGTGTATGGACTCATCGTTTAGATCACATCAGTCTATAGGTAAATTTGAAGTAGGCCCACTGAATACCCAGGCAGAAGAAAGAAAAAAGGGAGGGATAGACAAATGTACTGCCGGCTAGAATGAAGCTGCATGTGGACCCCCAACCCACCATCACCACCCACCTAATTATCTAGTTTATATGATGAGGAGATCATCAGCATAAAAAATTACCCATCGGATCATTTGTAAATGCCCTATATACATTTTTAAATATAGTGAAAGAATAAAGTGGCCACTCTTGCAAATTCCACCTCACCACTTTATATATATATATATATATATATTGAGAGCGGATCCGTGTACAACCTTATTTGTACATCGTTATTTTTACATTAGTTGTGGGGCCCACATGGTGAGGAACAATGACTAATTTTTTGTGAGAATGATCTACAAGATTAGTAGAACATCCTTACCAAAAATCATATCATTTTAAAACTTTTAACCTCATCAAAAATTGATGGGAAGTTGATTAAAAATTAACGGTGAACAATGAACGATGAGAAAAAAAGTCAGTTTTTAATGGGACTACTAGTTTTATAATGATTTGATTTTTGGTGAGGATGATCTACAAGGTAAAGAGAACATTATCAAAAAATATCAGTCCTTAGATCAACGGCATGTGGGCCCCACATGTCATTGTACATATAAAATGTACAAATAACATTGTACTCTGATCCGGACTCATATATATTATGCCTATTTTACGCCTGCCTTATTTATGCATTCTACCTACACCTCACGTACGGGTTCACATGGCAAAAATTCAAGGGTAATTTTTGTGACGATGATATCTGTAAGGTCCATAAGTTCCCTCATGGGTTTTATCAATTTGCGTGTCAAATCCAACTCAATATGGTCAATGAGAGTTAGCAACTTGTCTCTACATTTCTAATCAATGATAACTTATAGTGAAGGAGAGAAGACTTGTGCAAAGCTCAATTCACTACTATTGGAAGATATCTTAAGATGGGAGAAGCTTTGACAAAGGGGGAGAGATATTATCTCTACTCTCATTAAATGCTCTAAACAATCTTCAAGGTATGTATTTAATATTTTATAATATTCCTTGACTTATTTTGTGAGCATGTGCAGGAAACATTGTGCTTTATACAATCCGTATTTTAAGTTTTATTGAGTAATGTGTAAGAAAATACGAGTTGTAATTAAGAAAGTTCTTTATATTATTTTCTTACGTATGGCTTTGTCACAAAAATGACAAAAGGGGAGATTGTTAGGTCCATGAGTTTACTCATGTCATATTTATCGAATTTCGTGTCAAAGGTAACTCAAGAAGGTCAATGTAACTTGAGCTAGAGTTAGTGAGTCATTCGGTTCGTTACGATGAAAAGACTCCAAGAAACTCAACTCACCACCAGAAAACATCTTAGGATGGTAAGTGACTTAGATGCCTAAGGACCATAGGTGGTTAGTTTTATTTTGACTAAAATAAGGTTTTTCCAGAGCTCAAAAGGTTTTAAAAGAAAAATTTCTGAAAAACCAGCTTAGTGGTTTCGAAACCGCCCTGTTGGTTTCGATACCAAAATTCATCAGTTCAAACAGATGAGTTTTGGTTTCGATATCAACCTTGCGCTTTCGATACCACTTTAAAAGTTGTTTTCAGGAAACTTTTGGTTTCGATACCATATTAGGTGGTATCGATACCAAAACTTGTTTTGCTGACAGATGACTTTTGGTTTCGATACCATATTGGTGGTATCGATACCTACCTTGTGGTATTGATACCAAAACTGGTTTTGCTGTCAGATGACTTTTGGTTTCGATACCATGTTAGGTGGTATCGATACCATGCCAGGTGGTATCGATACCACCCTCTTGGTATCGATACCATCTGCTCATTTTTTCAACAGTCTTAACAGAGAAAAATTAAGAGGTGTTATACGGGAGATAGGTTTGTAAAGGGATTAACCAAATCACACGATGCACAATATGCCCGCTCACACGGGCATAACGTGTGTGGAGTAGGGGGCTCGTTTTTATTAATGATTATGAAATGATCTACCTAGTAAGGAAAACATCCTCATCAAAGATCCACCCTTAGGTCATCTCTATCATGGTTTGCCGGATAGGCCGATCCTACGTTTGATCGGCGGAATCAGATTGGGATAGGTCCTAAACGTTTCGTGCGTCCTTATCTTAAGCCAACTCGTTTTGGGATCGGGTAGGATCGTTCGATCCTTAGTAAGATCGACATGGTATATCTGTGGGATTGGTGAGTTAACTCGCTCAATCTTTAACAGTATAATAAAAAAAAGAAATATAATTAAAGTGAAAAATTATGAAAAAATAAAATTGAGTATTAGAACGTCAGAATCGTCAAGGATCGTTCGATATCGGCCTAGGATCAGTCTGGATCTTCTGTGATGACTCAGCAGGATCAGTTTTTTTTCTGTTTTAAATTATTTATAGGTTCATATTTGAATCGGCCAATCCGACGGGATCGACCCGAGATCGGTCACTTCTTATCCGGCCATCGATCCCAGTCGACAAACCATGATCTCCATGTTGGTCTCACGTATAGTGAGGCCTGATTAGTTGTTGGGTGTTGATATTTTTGGTTGTTGTTTTGTTGTTTAGTTGCAAGGCCCATTAGACCATCCACAGTGGTGTTAATCTCTTTGCAAATTTGCAAAAGAAGTCGAGTAGTGGAGGTTTGTAAAATGTATTTTTATCCTACGAGGGTGAGGAACCATTCAAATTTGGCGGAGAGAAGGGAATATTTGCATTTATGCACTAGGCGGGGTGTTGGACAATGCCCAACACTAAGACAGTGACCAGGAAGCCCTTCTAAGGAGTTGAGCGCACCTCCTGGATACTCTTAAAAGTAAAATTTTGTAATATAAATTTAAAGTACATGGTTTATATCTAAATAGTACGAGTCCCAAATGGAGATGATTCAAGAATTAATTTTTGAAGAGGATATTAACCTCTTCATTATGATCATCCATACAAATAACCAGACTATTCTTAAACTTTTAAACTCTATTCAAACATCGATTTTAAATCAACGTGAAGAGATCATCCTTATTGAATAAGAACAGTTGATTTTAACCAAAATTTGTTCGTGTTAGGAATTTTAGATTGGACTGATTTTTTCTATGGATGATCTAAATGTTGAGGTGAATATCCTCTCAGAAATCAACTCTTGAACATATCCATATGGGACCCGTACTACATAGACATAAACCAAATATTTTAAATTTATGCTACAACTTTTTACCTCTTTACTACATAAACATAAACCACATATTTAAAAAAAAAAAAAAAAAGAGTGACTACGTGGGTCCCCTTTTTCACTATTTTTTTTTCCCTTCAATCTTGTTCTTTTCTGGGTTTCTCCAAAAACGTCAGAAATTCAAACGAGTTCTGGCCCACATTGAAAGCTTCATAACTGATGAAAACCGCTTTAAGAACCGGTTCACATGGAGATGATCTAAGAATTGATTTTTGAAGAGGATATTAACATCTCCATTATGATCATTCATTCAAATAACCAGACTATTCTTAAACTTTTAAACTCTATTCAAACGTCGATTTTAAATCAACGTGAAGAGATCATCCTTATTGAATAAGAACAGTTGATTTTACCCAAAATTTGTTCGTGTTAGGAATTTTAGAGTGGACTGACTTTTTCTACAGATGATCTAAATGTTGAGGTGAATATCCTCTCAGAAATCAACTCTTGAACATATCCATATAGAACCCGTACTACATAGACATAAACCACATATTTTAAATTTATACTACAACTTTTTACCTCTTTATTACGTGGGTCCCCTTTTTCACTTTTTTTTGTTTTCCCTTCAATCTTGTTCTTTTCTGGGTTTCTCCAAAGGACAGTGCTAGCGTGACACCAAGTTTTGGTGTCGACACCAGCACTGTCCGGCCCAAAACAAGGGCCTAGGTCCCACATCAGGGGCTGATTTTTTGGGATCATATTCTCCTCATCATGTAGATCATCTCAACAAAAAATCAATTCATTCTAAAACTTCTAACCGGATCAAACATTGAACTCTATTTATCACCGTTTATTTTCTTACCATTGATTTCTAACCGATTTCTAACCAACGTTTGATTGGGTTAGAAGTTTTAGAATGGATTGATTTTTTGTTGAGATGATCTACATGATGAGGAGAACATGGTCCCAAAAAATCAGCCCCTGATGTGGGCCCTAGGCCCTTGTTTTGGGCCAAAAGGAGCTGGTGTCGACACCAAAACTGGTGTCACGCTAGCACGGTCC
>MVGT01004032.1:43031-61049 GCA_002174775.1 Macleaya cordata | reverse complement strand
CTTATCACTGATTCCTAACAATTTCACTGTGCTCCATCAAAGGCCTCACATATAAGACAATGGGAATGCGATTAAGAAAAAAGTTGAAATCCAACGGCTAAAAAAGCATCTATCAGGCTTATTTATGAAATTATTAATATAATTATTGAGAAGTGTGGAGTTTGATCGTGTGTGTATATATATATATATAGTAATGAGCATCCATATCGCATTTGATGCGATTTCGTGATTAGTTTTCCTCATAAATTTGTATTTTACGTTTTTTTTCTTTTAGGCCTTGCTTGGTATGCAGGAAAATTTTGCAGAATGCAAATTATTACAGTTGTGGCAGTGGTAGTTTGCATGGACAAACAGGGCCATAGGTATCCTAACTAGCAGCTGATTTATCATTTGACAGGAAAAAATTGCAGATGCGAATTTTTCATGCATACCAAGCAGGGGCTTCGTGATTGAATCTCGTGGGTTTAGAATTCTTTAGGCGATAGATAATTCATCGGTGACGTGCACAAGAATCAACTTAAATAAATATATATATATATATATATATATTATTTTATTTTTGGTAAGGTAACAAGATTAAGACATATATTGCAAGGGAATCAAAAGAGCTAAAACTACATTTTACTTCGAAATTAAGACTTGGATTGAAAGGGAATCCAAAGAACAAACCCTTTTACTTCAAAGTTTTTTTTGTTACTACAGAAGTCTGAAGTTAGAAAAAGTTAATTTGACAAAACATTGACTTTTAAGTTAATTTTTTTTAAAATATGTCTGATATCAATAATAAAATTGACGGTGGTGACGATAAAGATGATAAATGGTGAGGGTCATGGTGATGTGATACGATGACCCCCTCAAAAGAATGGTGATTCGATGACAAAAAAAAATTATCAAACGTATCAAAATTTTACGTGAATTTTTAAAACTCAAAAAAAATTATAATAAATTAAAATTGTAGTTATTTTCGAATTTAAATTTAAAAATGGCATTTCCATACTATCTTCTAAACAAAGACCTTATAATATTGAAAAATTTAACTAATCACAAAATATTATCTTTTTTTAAACCAACTTTACAACCTCGAATCAAGATATTAATTTAGTAATTAGTGTACATGAATCGTCATTAGATTTTTTTATTAAAATATACATGGATATATAACAACCCCTTCTAATAAATTAAACTTTTTAAGGGTCTGTTTGGTAACAAATTAAGTTTAAGATAGCTAGGTGCACGACATGACGAAAAAATTAAGGGCATTATTAGAGGGACACCATATTTTGACATCAAAGATTACATCTGCTTATTTTATTGATTGAAAACCAATCAGAATAGTTGCTGAAAAAATATTAATTTCATTTCAGCCCTTCATACCACTTTTAAAAAGCAAATGTAATATTTTGGTGTCTTCTGGTGTTATTCTAGCTAAACTAAAAAATTAAACCAGTGAAAAGTAGACCAATTTATCTCTGGTAGACGGATTCAAACACTTCAAATAAATAAAGTGTTAATTCAAATTTCCAACTTCTTTCCAAACAGACCCTTAACCTCAAAAGTATTCAACATTTGACAAAAGAACAAAAGAACAGGTGATGTATGAATTGAAATCATCATACCCACCATTACAGAGAACTTACAAAATACAAAGAAATTAATGAAGAAACAGAGAGAGATAGAGATAGAGAGAGAAAGAGAATCAAATGAAGGGAATTTGATTCACCAAGAAATGTTACTAACACTCTCTTGAGATTTACTTAAAAGTTCTTCCAAGTAATCTGCTCCTAAATCTTCAAATTCCACCAAATTATTTACAGATTGTTTGTTCATTTTACCTTTATTTTTCCTACTATTTGATTTCCTCCTCATAGAATGTTTCTTCTTCAGAGCCATCACAGGTGAACACCCTTCCTCAAATCCACATCCAACATCTCGAAGCGATTCAATTACTCGCTCCACCGGAAAATTAAGAATCGCCATCGACCCCCTCATCGAAAATGCAGCTTGATCATATGCTAACGCAGCCGCCTCTGCACTATCAAATGTTCCCAACCAAACTCTAATTCCATGTCTAGTAGAATCCCTAATTTCCGCCGCGAATTTCCCCCACGGTCGCCTTCGAACACCTCTATAAGATTTTTCGATGACTTTGGGATTCTCTTTCTCCTTTGAACTAACTTCTTCATCCTTAATTCGAATCGAAAAAGGGGCATTCAACGTTTCTTTGGTTGCTTGATTGAGAACATTGAAAAGAAGCATTTCTTCGGAGTCATTTTCGTTAAACGGAAGGTCGGAAAAAAATCCATCCGATGATCCAATCGAAGATTCGGAAGAGAATTCGGGGTTTGGGTATTGGAAGGAGTAGAAATCCATGTCTGCAGGTTGATCAAATTTAGGGTTCTTAGTAGAAGTAGTAGTAGTGCTATAGCTAGTAGTAGTAGTAGTAGTTCATGTTGGTTGGGTTTAAAAATATTTTGAAGCAAAGGGTTTAAATACAAGAATTGGAGGGAGGATCTAAAAAGGTTAAAAAATTGGAGAGGGGTGACGGAAGATGAGCCAAGGAGGATGTTTTAGGACTGTATAATTGTTTATTGTGGTCCCAATTGAGCAAGTGGGACCCACATAGGGTAAATATTTTAGCACGTGGGTCAAATGACGAACGGCGGCTGGTCAAGTTGGCATATTCTATTTTTTTTCTTGTATCGTCAGCATGATCATCCTGATTTATCAGTCAAGACTTTTCTATATTGGACTTTGTCCACGTGGCACCCACTTGCATGTTCTGCTTCAAGATTTGGAACACTGACTTTGACAGTTACAGAGGAAGTTAGAAACCCTTTTAACCGTTAAGGCGGCTCTCACCAAACTTAAGTGAGTGGGGTTATTGTACCCCTCCTTATTGCGCGCCACCGAGGTCTCTTCATTTTGTAGGGTTCATATGGAGATGATTCCATAGCTAATTTTTAAAAATGGTATTCTCCTCATTATGTATATCAACATATAAAAATCAGTTCATTTTAAAATTTAACTGAGTGGGGTTATTTTTTCCTCCTCCTTATTGCACGTCAATGAGGCCCCCTCATTTTGTAGAGCTCACATGGAAATGATCCAATGACTAATTTTTAAAAGTGGTGTTCTCCTCATTATGTATATCAACATATTCAAAAATTAACTCATTCTAAAATTTCTAACCCAATCAAAAGTCTATTGAAAATTAACGATAAAATAAAAAAATATAAAATATTAAAGGTTAATTTTGAAGGGGTTAGAAATGTTAGAATAGACTAATTTTCGGATATGATGATATCCATAGTGAGGAGAACATCTTCTCTAAAAATCAGCCTCTGAATCATCTTTATGTGAACGCTACAAAATGTGGGGGCTTCGATAGGGTGCAATAACCTCTCTCATTTTAAATATCTTTTTTAATGTTAATTTTTGACAAAATTTATTATGGAATTAGAAGTTTTAAGATAAATTGACTTCTGAATATGAAGATCCTACTTGATGAGAAAAACTTCATCACTGGAAATCAGAGTTTGGATCATCTCAATATAAGCCCTACATGATCGGGTGCAATGGAGCTATTTGGGGGTGCAATAGCCCTTCACAATAGGAATATCTAGTTATCCTGTTCCAGAATGAGATGACACCCGTACTACATTTATGGGTTATTTTGGCCGGGTTTAGGGTTATTCATCAATCCTAACGAAGTAAAAAGAACCGAGACCGTTCTAAATTTGTACTCTCCTTCTTTTCTTTTCTTTTTTATTCTTTGGAAAATGCCACATCAAAGGAAAAACAAATGCGAGACTTGTTTTAGGGATGAATCCAAATCATTACTTACCTACATTTTTTTATCCTATTTGAAAACTAGAACCAAAACCAATAAGATAACCTAAATTATTGTAGATTATTATTGTGGATCCGGAGTAGATTGTACTCGAACTGGCACTGGAACCGGAACCACAACCAAAACCGGAACCGAAATATCCGTATTCCAAAGAAAGTAAAATTTAATTAAGTTGGGCCACCACAAACACCAAAATGACAAGAAAATGCAGATGATATGATTTCGGTAAGACTGCAACACAGTGTGACCGTACTCCTGAACTGATACTTTTAATGGTTGTTAAATGAAATGGGTCATTAATAATGTGATGTCTAGAAAGAGATCTCCAATAGTGTAAGTTAAAGTTTGATAAGGCGATGGAAATTGATAAAAATATTGTGAGGGTTGAAATGGATATAAGTTTAGAAGATGCATGAACGTTTTTTGTTCTCACGTTTTATAATATCGAATATAATTATTAGTATAATTCTTTTATGAAAAAAAAGAGGGGACATGTACATTAGAGGGGTATTATCGTAATTTTCATTAGATAGGGGTACTTTTGTTATTTTAAAATTCAAGGATTTCTTTTATTAGAAGGGTATTGTAGGAATAATAAATTTTAAAGAAGACGTTACACATTAGAGGGGCATTATTATAATTTTCTTTGTAGAAAGACGATTTTGTATTTTTTAAATTTTCTTGGGAGGTCTTGGGATCAAAACTCTTGACCTATTGTTTACCATTAATTTGTCCCCTGTAATATTTAGTAGTAGTTAAGATCAGTGTTTTAAAAACTGGACCGGACCGGCCGGTTCAACTGGTGAACCGGTGACCCAGTCAAATTTTCGGTTCGGGTCAACATTGACCCAGTAATTTTCTCAAAAACCATCTTTTTGAATGTGAACCGGTCGACCCGGCCGGTTAAACCAGTGAACCAGGTGACCCAGTCGATTTTGACCCTAAAATGACAAACATCTTACCATTTCAGCTACCATTAATTGTTATTTAAGAGTTTTAGCATTTTCCAAAACTTAAACTGTTGAGTTTCGAATATGAGACCCATAAGTGACTTCAAAAAGATATTTTACCAACTGTACTGCATAAAATAATATGTTTTTATTGTTGTTATTGTATTAATAGTTTAGACTTAACCCACTGGTTGAACCAGATTGACCCAACCCACTAGCTTCTCCGGTTCGATTACCAGTCCGGTTTTAAAACATTAATTAAGATAGCCCTTCGGTGGCAGTTTCTACAGCCTTTTAGTGGCGGTTTCATTAGTGGATTTGACATATTTGGCAATGTCTCTACGCTTCTCACATGTCTTTCATGGTATATCTTCTCTTTCTTAAATATGTATCATGGGCAATAGTCTCATACTTCAAAAAAAAAACAAATGTACAAATAGTGAACCAAAATTGCATTGGATAATTTAAATGATGATTAATCTTCTAAAATAACATCCCAATTAAATTGGCGCCAAAAAAAAAAACAATACAATCATGTTCAAGGAAATGAATTAAGTCGTTATGCACACCAATTATATATATTAGATTATTTTTTAACACTATTACGCCATCTAAATGCTACATTGATTTAATTTAAATAAATGATATCATAGGAATTCAAATTTGAACAAACATTAGAGTTCATTTATTTTTTTGTCCCAAAGACCAATTAACCTAATCTATTTCAAACGAAGAACATAAATTTGTTTACGGGTTAGGTAAAACGAGAAAGAAAAAATTACACTAGAGTCAAAAAGAAAAAGAAAAAAAAAAAAAAAACAGGATTTCAAATGTCCTCATTATTTGAAGTGGCCAATATTATTAGACTCATCTGTTGGAAACATGGAATAGTGTTTTAATGAAACTTCTAATCCCTTTCCTCTTTGTCCACATATTGACTCACCTCCTACCTCCATTTTCTATTACAACTTGATACTTAAGGTGAGTGTGTTACATCAACGTTTAAAGTGAAATTTTATTACTCTTTGGATGTAACCCTAAATGTCTGTGAACCACGTAAATCTCTTTCTTGTATCTATCCAATGTATTACTTATGGGCATCGCGGAATGTAATACACTATATTTTTTTGTGTTTATTATGAAAATTCACAATGTGTGATTAAGAGATCATATATGTAATTGGTTATGAAATTCGGGTTTCTTCGTTCCAAAGCAATCACTAATTGAATGCCACATGTACGAGTACACGCGAAGACGAATATTGATTAATTTTTAAACTTTGTTAATTACATTTTGTAATTAATTTTTTATTCTCTAAAAATCCAAAATTGGGTAAAAAAAATTCTCATGGGAGTTTGAAAATCAATCAAGATTGGGACATGACATGAACTAAAATTGTACAACATGAATTTCCTAGCTACCTCCTGTTCTTTAACAGAAGAAAACATTTTTCCTCAATTCAGATAAGGTTAGAAGTGACTTTAGTGATATGTATATATATTTTTAAAGATCCTCAACTATTTTGTGTTGCATTGTCTAGATGCATGCCCTATAGACATATTCTTGCTAAGTCCTGATAACTTGGAGAAATGTTTGATTGATATCTTGAAATTAGGCTGATCTCCAAAGAGAAAATATGGAATGGTTTGATGATGACTGGTTATTCTAATTAATTCATGTATATACCAAAATTACTGTAAACAAAAAGTTTGTAAGTGTTTTTTAGAGGACTGGATATTCTTATACTTCGCTTACACCTTCTTATAGAGTCGTCGGCCAATTTCAATCTGCGACTTGTTCTCATCCAGTTTTTGCCAAATTTTTTCCAATTTCCGGGTGTTTCAATGTTGATGTTCATGTTGGACTCCCCCGAATCTAAAGAAGCTAGTGTATATGCGTGGTCTCAGAATGTGCTTTAGAAAATTCAACATTAGAAGAATATAAATTTCATGTTTCTAGTAGAATTAAGATTTCTAAAGAACCTGTCGTCTTGCAGTTCTTTGTGACTAATTTGAGTTTTGTTTAGTTGTGATATATCTCTTATGTACTGTCTCCTTTTCAATCAATAAATTTATTTTACCGACCAAAAAAAAAAAAGTAGAATTAAGATTTTTAATTCCGTTCGCACCGACTCCTATACTTGTAGAGGTCTTTAAATTAATACTTCAGTATTACCTTATGAGAGATAGGCCCTGCTTGGTGCACCGTGAATATTCGTAAATGCGAAAATTTACGGTTCTTATAAGTGCTCATTAAAATTATATAAATTAAAAAAAAAACTTTAGATTGTTTATTTTGTAAGTTCATTGTAAATCCTACCAAATATTTGTTATTAGATGCCCTCATCAATCATCTACAAACACATGATAAATCGTGAATTTTGTACCAAGCAGGGCCAGTGTTAAGAGGTGTACTATGAAATTACTCTTACTACAGTAGATTTATGATATAATAAAGAGATGAATTTTAGGGAAAAAAAATAGTCCTTCGAAGGAATCTCCAGATGTACCCCACAGCCACAGGTGGGGTGTTTAATAGGCAAGTCTAGAATAGAGATCGTTCATGGTCTTTTACAGAATTGACTTTGACCTAATCGAGCGATCCCGACCGAAAACATCGCCATACAAAAGGGACATAGTTAATAAGTCACGAGTTGAGCAAGACAGGCTGATTCTGACCTGACTAACCCAAATAACCCTAGATTGATTTTACTATTAAAACACCTGTACAAAATGGATATCAGGCCGAGTTAAAAGCTGAGTCAACTGATCTATGCCCGAGTATCTTATGAGTACGACTCAGTTTATTTAACTGCCGATTCACACTGATAGATTAATGTACTACGTACGTACCTTGTTATAACTTATATCTGTATAATTATGTGATATATATGGGAGCAGTTCCAGTGCCATCATTATATTGCCATCATTGTTATCATGGCCTATGAGGTTCACATACAGATGAATCAATGGCTAATTTTTTGCGAGGATGTTCTTCTTACTATGTCCATCATTTTCACCAAAAATTGACTAATTTTAAAACTTGTAATCCCATCATCTATTGATGCAATTTAATGGTAAAAACGAATAATTTAATCACCGTTAATTTTTAAAAAATTGGATAACTGGATTGCCATTTTTAGAATGAGTTAATTTTTTGTGAGGATGTTCTCCTCACCATGTAGATCACCTCACAAAAAATCAGCTTTTAGTTCATCTGTATGTGGGCTCCACAAGCTATGGTAACCTAAGAATGTCACAGTGATGGCAATATATAGTGAGGGCACCGGAACCGCTCCTGATATATATTTTGACGCTTTCAAATCTAAAGTATTAGAAATGAGTTCAGATTCTTCGTCATCATTTTGACAGTCCCCTCACTCTCCTCTTGCTGGATTTGCCAAGTGGGGTCATAAGAGACGATTTAATAGCGTACTGGTATTTTGTGAGAATGCTCTCCACACTTTACAGATCATTCTAAAACTCCAAATACAACAAAAAATCGATTGAAAAATCAACGATTAGAAAATCATCTAAAATCTGATAATGGACGGTCAATTTTTAATCTAACTTTTTATGGGGTTAAAAGATCTGATTCTTTTTTTATACGGTGAGGAGAACATTCTCATAGAATATGAGACATTGAGTCGTCTTCTTATAGACTCTACAAGACAAAATTAGCAAATGAACAGGACTAGGCAAAATGGGGACAGATGATCTGAAATCATTAGAAAGGAGATTTAAAGAGGACATGAGTTCGAAGTCCCAGCATTTCCATGTTTCCATGTGATAGTGCTGAGGAGGAGTGTTAGATAGATTAGTGTGTCCCATTCTCCATTAATCTCGCATAATTATGTGATATATATTAATTGTGGCGACGCTCTCCCCTGCTTTAAACTAAAGCTTAAAACTCTTAGGGCCCGTGGTTGTTAACATGCCGTTTGACGAATATTGATCGAAGTCAAGCCAACCTTCAAGAGTTGTTCAACTCAATCCCACATTGGCATTTTTTTTTTTCAAGTGAGTCCTTAATTTATTTTATTTTTTTCTTTCAAAAAAAAATTAAGAAAAATTGTCTTATCACCAAAAAAAACACACACACAAATTAAACCAAAACATGTATAAAAAACATTAATTAGAGGGAGAATGTCATCGAATTAGTATCTTTGAATTAATTCCAAGTTTTCACTTATTTAAGTAGAAAATATTCATTTTTTTATTTGAAATATAAAATATATTTTTCAACATAATTCCATAATATTATATAATGATCCAAAAAATCTAAAGATGAAGACCATTCTAAATTATGACTTTGGACTTGTTACCATGTCTCTCTTTTAGGGGAATTACTCGGAAAGTGATTTGAAGTCTTTAATCCTAATTTTTGGTCTTGTTTTTTGAGATATAATAAATAAATTAAAAATCAATATTAGAAAAATTGTAAATAAAGAAACTCAAATGTTGGAAATTAGTCGATCTTTTTTAGAAATTAAAAAAAAAAAATAATTTTCTTGAAAATATAAAATGGAAATACAGGAAAATTAATTTTGTCACGTGGTATTTTGATTTACGACCAAATGTTCCACTTGTAATTGGAACACGTCACCTTATTTCCATGTTAGAAGTTTCGAGCCTACTGGCAGCGACCAAGTGGCATGGCGAAAAGAAGGAATGCAGATTTATTTATTTAATTATTTGTTCCGTATTTGTGGTTGTTTAAATATAGTCAGATACAAAGAGAAGAATGAGGCTGTCAAAAATTCAAAATCTAAGACCCTTTCCCGAGCACGAGATCAGCTTGAAACAAGTGAAAGAACTACCAAACAGTGAAGACCTCTTTTTTGAACAGGCATTAGTGTACCCCCACCCCACCTCACACTCGTGCGCGTGTAGGTTGGTATTATTCGACAAACTCATTTTGCCCTTCTATATGCCTTCGCATGTGAATTAGTAAATTATGCGCATGTGAGTTGATTAACTTCTTTGCAAATCTACCTCCACATAAAACTCTTAATTTTTTTCTTAATTAACAATATATTTATATAGGGGTGGACCCAAGAATTTATATTGGGTGGGGCTAATATGAAGTTAAAATTTGGTCTTGAAGAATCTATATATGTAAGATTTTGGTTGAAGTGATGAAGATAATAGTTTAGGCCACAATTAAATCAACATATATTTTTACTAAATTAGCACAATTCTATGTCAGTTATGTGTAACCGATAGTACAAATTTTCTAAAATGGTATCTTAGTTATATAAACCCGACAAATTATTTTATGATTGTCTCAAGCTATTTGAGTGGATAGACAGCGTAGACCCACTAATGAGTAGGATATTATATATAAAGAATAATGTCAGTTTGACAAAAAAAAACTACCAAGACCGATTTCAAGGCCATGTGATGTCAACATGGATATGATTCAAGGGCTGATTTTTAGTGAATATATTTTTCTGACCATGTATATCATCATCACAAAAAATTAGGCAATTCTAAAACTTTTAATTTCATCATAAGTCGATTTGAAAACAATGATGAAGAAATTGGTTGTGTGAATTAATGACCGTTAATTTTTAATCAACTTTTGATAAGGTTAGAAGTTTTAGATTAAACTGGTTTTTTATGATGATGATCTACATAGTGAGAAGATCATCTTCACTAAAAATAAGCAGTTAAATCTTAAATACTTTGTATATATGTATAAAAGAAGATTTTTTTTTTCAAATCTACCCTAGGCTATGGCCTAGGTAGCCCTCTCATGGGTCCGTCCCTACTGATTTATACGTCTTTGACATTGTCTTGTAGGACCCACATGAGGTGGAGATCATCAGTACAAAAAATTAGACCTTAGATCAACTTTAAGCTAGTTCCATTAGAGAGTGTATGTAGAGTATAGGAATAAGACATGCCAAAAATAGGGTTATTTAGACTTACCCCCCATTCCATAATCCGAAAATCACTTTACCCCCCACAATCTTTGAAAAATCAGATACCCCCCGACTCTTGACGTTCCCGTCTATTCTCCATCCAAAACTAACACGTACCCTCATGTGCCTTTGCGAAATGACCTAAACACCCAAACAAACTCAAAATGACTGACCACTCCTCACATACAAAATGTTAGGTTAATCTATCTGTTACATTATTCGAGGATCATCCGACGAATAATGTAGCATGCATGCATTTTAAGTCCCATCAAAGCACGTGTGAACATCTGTCTTGTGATGCATTTCTAGCGGGAAAGACGAACAAACCTCATTTTCATTGTTCGTTGAAGAATTACAACTGGTTTGCAGAACTTCCATTAACCCTGCAAATCGTTGAAGCTCACCGACATGGACGTCTCACAAGATCTAACCTTCTTCAGCATTTTTCATTCTAACCTTTGAAAGTATTTTCTCGGTTTCCCTGGAGCGCATTACTCATCGCAGGGGGTACAGTCAAAATGTTACGGCGAAATGTGTAAGTTTTCTGGATCTCCATCTCTTTTTAGGTATGCTTACCCTTGATCGTGTTTTTGACTTTGTAAGAATCACTATTTTGAGGGTTTTTTTCCAAAACCCTCATTTTATCTCGAACACATTACTCGAACCACATTTTATCATGAAGAAACCTATTTTATTTTGGCTGCCTTTGGGTTATTTAGAACTGCTATGATTTTTGTATGTTATTTTGGTTTTCTTTGATTTAGGGTTTATTTTGGTTTATCTTTCATTTAGGGTTTGTTCTAGAACTGTTAGTACTGAAGTGTTTATTTGTTGTTCTACCAATGCTTTTTGTGTTTGATATTATGCAGTAATTTTGTTACCTACCCCNTAGTGAGAAAATATCCTCACCGAAAATCAGACCTTGAATTATTTTATATAGGGCACGGACTTGGGTCACGAGTTTCCAAATCATTAGTGTGAAAAAAAAAAAAAAAGTTGTTGTCATAAAAATAAAATGTTATTGCCATGGCCTTAAGGAAAAAAAAAATGAAATGAAGATTATCTATATAAACTTTCTCTTATTTTTAATTTTACTAACTTTTCCATAAAAAAAAAAATCGAAGAAAAACCTTAATTAGATATACATTAGGTTTAGTCCCATGTATAAAAAAGATGAAACAAATAAAATGTCAAAAACAGGAGAAAGCGAAGGTGATGATGATATTTATTACTATTTAGTAAGACAAAGCATCCTTCTTTTTCAAAACTTGTAGAGTATATAAATGGTGCATGAACCTGTACCCCTCAATCAAGAAAGAGCTCAGCTAGCTAGCTAGCTGATTGTGACACAACCGTTGTCACAGTTATTTAATTAATTTGATCTGACAATATTAAATAATTATGAGGAACCCATATTATTATATGAAATGACATAATTAATTACTTTGGCAACTTGGAGTCTGGGAGTAAAATTTTTTTTTTATTTTCAGGGTCCCACATTTGATTAATCCATGATCACAAGATTACCAACATCATGGGTTTGATCCAAATTCAATCTCATATAATTTGAGGTTTATGAGGATCATTTTACCTCAAGCCCATTTGACAAGTTTAGCTAATATATATACACGACTCCTTTCTTTTTCTCTCTCCCTCTTTTTTTTAAATAAAAATATTTTTTTAGACCTATCAGGAAAATCATCCATTTTATTACCAAAAAATAAGGAGGAAATTATTATTTTTTGGTTTTTTTTTTTTCATGTATATATATTGTGCAAGAGGAAAACGTACGTTATCATTTTGGATTGAATTTCAATTTTTTTTATCAAAATTCAATCAAATAATTGTTAGGTTTTTAGACCCATTGTATCTCAAATCTCTTGTTTGATAAGTTCACGGATAATACACGTTCTTTGTTTGGACCTCTGTGAAGAATATGTAATTTATTTTCAAAATATTGACAAAAATTATTTTTTTTTCATGCAAATCGTTCGAGGAAAACGTTATCTTTTTGGATTACATATGTTTAAATTTATTTTTTTTGCTCAAACTTTTGTACAAATCCTTAACTAAAACTCAAATATTTTTAAAATATCGAAAAAAAATCTTTCTTTTTTTTTCATGTATCAGAAAATGTTATCATTTCCGATTAAAAGTTCTTGGTATGTGAAGATGCGTTGTTAGGTGCTCAATTTTTCCATTGAGGCCGAACCTAAATTTATCCATTATCCACCCATTGATAATGGATGTATGGATTCTCGAGGGTTCACAGTCAATAACATCCTCATCACCATATTTCAATGTTTAGATCCAAATACACTCAAATAATTTTTGGCTTACGAGACTACTTGTACCTCAAATCTCTTATTTGATAAGTTCACATATTATACACGTTTTTTGTTTGGACCTATGCGAAGAATACCCATTCAATTGCATAATTTTTTTTCAAAATATTGACGAAATCTTTTTTTTTTGTCATATAAATCGTTCGACGAAAACGTTATCAATTTTTATTGCATATGTTTAATTTTGTTTGTTTGGTCAAACTTTCGAACAAATTAATCCTTAACTAACAAACTCAACTTATAATCAGATTTATCCCTTATCGAAGCCTCGCAGCCGTATCTTTATCATCAATTAGGCTCAAAATTAATAATAAACCTTGATGTGTAGGCCTACCTTTGTGTGACTTAATTACCTTCACAAAAGTGATCATAGAAAAATGTATTTTTATGTCTAGATTAATTTAACATTAAGAGATAATTACTTTGGAGCCTCAGTACTTAAAGACAACTTGCCACCCCTAATTGGTGCATTATGGATATGCTTAATTTTGTCAAAAGATCATCAAGTGAAAAAGATAACCCTAAAAAAATATAGAAGAATTAGTAGTACACGAATCGCGCTATTAATTAGTCTATTAAGAAATGATTTGGGACTAAAATATTATAAAATATGGTCGTTATCTTTATCGTTATTAATTAATAATGTAATGTAGATAAAAATTAGGTTACAAATAGTCGTTATCGTTAAAGTTATCGTTATTAATTAATGTAATGTAGAAAATTAGGTTACATGTATAGAGAGAAATGGTTAAGGGATAATGTATCGTTACTAGTGTGCTTATCGTATAATAGAATATTATTAATACACATTAGCACGTGTAGAAAAGAACTGAATCCTCATTCGTTGGATCCCGTTAAAAACATGCATAATGGTTCAATAAACGTGCCCTATTTTTCCCACTTTGCTACTTACTAGTAGCAACATGCATGTACGCGCGCATGGTGACTGATTGATTATACAAGGGGTCTAAATGTTTGAAATATTAAAAAAAAGCATGTAGGGGTCTAAGGGTATTTATGAAATTTTAAAAAATGCGGGTTGCCGATTATGAACACAAATTCAATCGATTAATTTTGAGCTAATTTGAAGTCGCATTAAAATAATAAAATTTGTTCTGTATGTTAAAAACGGAGATGGTCGGATATTTAAGTAATGATGCGCCACATAAGATAACAAATTTATAAACGGAAGAAACTTTCACTTGATGAAGTTAGATGAAAGTAAGCTTTCAAATTTATATAGTAAATTGTTGAAGATAATAGACTTGGCAACCGGATAGAATTAGGGTTATGGGAGGCGGGTCGTCAAGTTAAGAATCCTCAACTCTATCCTTATCCTATTTACTAAATATTGCAAATTCTCCAACCCTAGCCTTAACAATTGTAATCCTAACCATCATAACCCTAAGGTCCCTAATTATATTAGGCTTCTCTATTCTTTGATTTTTATTAAATAAATTTTATTTAAGAGAATAAATGGGATTGAAAAGGGTTATAATTAAGAAAGGAAAAAAAATGGAGTTATTAGGTTTATATAAAAAAAAGGGTTTTTGGAGGACTTATTAGGCTTTTCCTGCAGGGTCCATATCTTATGTACCCTTCTTTTGATGAATGAATCATTTTTATTAGTAAAAAAAAAAAGGAAAAAACGAAAAAAAATGAATTAAAATAGGGTTTTATTGAAAATATTTCAATTTTGTTTGTGTTAAACAAAGTTTAATAAAAAGAGAGAATAATTGAAATAAAAAAGAAATTTATTAAAGTTTATTTAGGCGGATTTGAAAAGCCCTAACCCTAATTCTACCTATTTAATAAGTGAGTTGATCGAGTTTAGGTCGAGTTGACGGGCCAGGCCAATTTCTGCCAAGTCTAAGGAAAATCATCGAATGCACATCATGCAAGCATTAAGAAACTATTAAAGTGCATGAGTTTAAATGTCAGCCGTTCATTCAAACTATTAAAGTTTAAATTAAGTTTTCGTGGTGCTAGAGTGTGTTAGAGGTCTCCGATTGAGCTGATTTTTTTAAATATAATGCAAATAGTATAAATAACATACATATCCAAAAATCAGCTAATTTAGACAATCTTAAGAAACTAAACAAAACACAAAACCTAAAATCTTTTAACAAAATCCAATTAGGTTAGGCAAACTACTTGAAAGTAATTATTCAAATTAAAGCTCTTAACTAAGAACATATAGTGTGAAATTACTAGGGTTTGGTCAATTAATTGTACTAGTCTTAATTATCTATCAATTAATAACCATATTTGATTCTAAACTTCCAGAAGTATTTGAAAGTCTTAAAAGTTTAAAAAGACTTGGTCAAAACATCCAAAAGTTGGTAACTTAATTTAGTTGAATTTCAAAACAACTTTGTAGCTTTAAAAATCCAAAAAACTTTGGATCAGCCAATACCTCTCTTCTTGAGGAACATAAATATGTCACTCACAGTTTAGTATTAAAAAATGGGCTAATTAAGATATTGTGGGGTCATGATTCAAATCCGTTATTAAAACGCACGTGACAACTACTGGGTTTTTCAGTCATCAGTAGTTGCTTATTTATGTACTTATTTTTTTTTTTTTTGCTTAGAAGTTAGAAAGGTTGAATTCAATGATAAATTAATTTTAAAAGATTGCAACTTGTGAACCCTATTATTAAAAGAAACGAAAAATGAGTAGGATGCCCTTGCATAAGATGAAAACTGATGTGGAGGACAACCTTTTTTTTATTTTTTATGCACGGATAGTCCTTGGCACATGTTAGCACGATACAAAAAGATAAAAAAACTATCTGCTCAATAACGACGGTGCACGTTAGCAAAACCCAATTAATGAATTTTAACATAAAAATGGCTATAATTTTTAAAATATAAATCGAATTTGAACAAAATTTATACTGTTGTAAAGAATTTTTCAAGATCTTTAAAATAAGATCAGACATGAATAAGAAATTAAAAAAAAATTTCAGAAAAAACTCATTTAACAAGCTAAATATTTAAATAATTGTATGCAAATTATAGTTTACATTGTTTGAAAAGTAGTTTTTTGACTTTTTTTCTTATGCAATTTATTTGCATAGAGGCTTTGAAAGTGTAGATGCTCAAATGTATTTAAAAATGCGAATGCAAATTATAATTTGCATTGTTTAAAAAGTAGTTTTTTAGCTTTTTTTCTTATGCAATTTGTTTGCATAAAAGCTTTGAAAAGTGCATATGCTCAAAATTATTTAAAAACGCCTATGCAAATTATAATTTGAATTGTTTTTAAGTATGCAAATTATAATTTCCATAGGTTTTAAAGTATGCAATCTGTTTGAATAACCCAGTTACAAAAAAAAATGCCTATGCAAATTATAATTTGCATTATTTTTAAGTATTCAAATTATAATTTGCATAGGTTTTTATGTCTGCAATCTGCTTGCATAACCTAGTAACAAAAAAACAAAAGAAAGAAAAAAAATGCTTATGCAAATTATAATTTATATACTTAAAAACAATATAAATTATAATTTGCATAGGTTTTTATGTATGCAATCGGTTTGCATAATCCAGTTACCAATATACTTTCATAGTTTAATTACGAAGATTTTTTATTTTTTTTGAATTTAGTATTGTTGTCGGTCTCATTTTAAAGATCTTGAAAAATGCTTTCCAAAAATATAAATTTTGCTAATATCTACATTGTAGATTAAAAGTTATAGCATTTTTAATTTAAAAAAAAATTATTTTCTCTCTCTACCACGTCATCGGTTCCCACAAAGCAAAAAAAGTTAGAAACTACGTGTTTAGCAAAGGGAAGAGTAGTTTAGGTACTAAAATTTTATTGTTTTAAATTAAAAGAAGGAACTAACTCCTTTGCTTACAAAATGCTAAAAAGCAGGGATTAGACTTATAAAACAAAAAATTCTTGTCCTCTACTTGAAACCGTTATAAAAGGAGGGCTTTCAGCCCAATATTGTGTAAAAGATATGTCCTACCAAAAACACAATAAAATCTGTCATTAGTGCTTAAATCGTATTCATCAAATTAATTAGCTAACCTAATTTGAAGACATGAATCTACTTTGCCTGACGAAACGAAGGAACTGACTATATGTGTTGGATTAGGTATTTAGGTCTTCCATGACACCCATTTGCAGGGTAGGAGAATTTTACTTTATATAGTGTTAATAGTCTCACGTTCATGTGATCACTTCCTCTCTCTATTAGCACCTTCGTCTTTTGAGAACATCTCATAATATAGTGTGAAACAATTTTTGTTTTTGTTTTTTTTTTTTTCAAATAACGTACTACTGCAAAACATTAGTTAAGTGGGTATAAAGAGCCTTCCAATGGCTTAAATTTGTTGTGCGACGTTTAAGAAGTGCATCCAATGAATCTCAAAAACCTTTTCTAATGTAATTTGTTCAACCAATGTAAAGTTGATGGAGCATGTGTATGGGAAATGTAGATACCAATTTCTGCCCCTGAACATCAAACACCTAAAATTTGGTGTGTACTGCGAGATCCAAGCCTCCACTATCCCTAATTTGACCCAACCAGTCATCGCTCAACACTATTTAGTGTTGGGTCGACTCAATTTGACCTTATCGAGTTTGATTTGGCTCAAAATTGAGACTAGTAAAAATCTCCAAATTTGGCCTTAAGCCGACTACATTAGGCTTCGCTCAACTTAATTTAGTCCTTGTTTAACTCAATTTGACTTCATTGAGTTCAATTTGGCTCAAAATTAAACCTATATAATTAAAGAAATTAGGTGGAAAACCATCAAATTTGGCCAAATTTGACCATTTCAGTTCCTAGGTGGGGACCACATTTGACCCGACTTTGACCCAATTTCAAAAATTAGTTATGAATCTTCAACATCATAAGGAATTAGCCCAAAAATCAAGTTAAAACCATTGGAATCGGAACGGAACCAAAATCAGAAGAAAAAGTAAAAAAAT
>MVGT01004032.1:29404-42637 GCA_002174775.1 Macleaya cordata | reverse complement strand
AATAATACCCTTATTTTGTAACCAAACCAAATATTCTCCACTACAATTCCTATTTTTTCTCTCATATTCTCTTAACTGAACAAAATATTCTTTGACTACAATTTCTAATTTTTCTTAATTTTGTAAAATTATATATTAAAACTAGATGGATGCCATCGAAATTTGAAAAATATTAAAGCTAGGGACTGAGATTCATATCACGTGGGTAATAATCATACGCGTGTAAATCAGTATAAAAATTTGTAATAACTTGTCTACAATTATGAAGAAGATAGGGATGATTAGAATTCCTAAAAATAAGGAATGTTGAAACAGTTATAAAAGGGTAATAAAGGAAATTTAACTTATAGAAAATGGTTCACGGTGGACTAAATCAATATTTTAAAAAGTTTAAAAGACTAACAACTATTTTTTAAAAATGATCACAAGATCTTTTGTGTATTTTAAAAATATCAAATACTAAACCCTAATGGGTTTTTAACTAATTTTATGTTATAATAAAACCCTCAATATATTGAAACCCCAATCTACTTAATATATATTGATCATTTGCCTCTCTTAACAAAAGTTTAGGGTTATAACTTAAAAGAACTCTCAAGGTTTCGCCGCCTCTGCTCGCTCCACTCCATTTTCTTCCAATCTGTGGTATTTCTCCTTCTCGAATCCCGTTAGTTCTGTCTTCATTCTATGAACATTTTTATTGTTGATTGGTCTTTGTTCAAATTGTTATTTATATGGTATTTTATTTACATGCTCAATTACTAAACATAATATAAATTTTCATTCTTTCTATGTTTTCCAGTTAATACTTCCCAGGTGGATTCAAGTTCTACAACAATTTCTAAGACTACAATGTATGATGAAGAATCAGATGAAGCGTATGAAAATGGTGAGTTTATCTATAGCTTGATGCATTTATTTCTTTAATTGTTATTTTGTATTCCTATTTTTTATCAGTTTTTCAATATAGTAGTACGATCTTTTTCATTAAGTTATTGACAGGGCAACTTGTTATCATTTTTCATTGCAATTGAACAAAAGCATTAATGAGCAATACGAAGGGAAGAAGGAATGTTTCTGGATTGGATTTTGGTGTGGTGTGCCACTTATATCGTTATATTCTTAATTAGTTTTACTTTTTAATGTCTGGTTTGTTGTGATTCTCTATGAAGAGTAGTTTTTTTTGTACGAAAAAGAGACAAATGTTTGTAATAGTTGTTTTTGATGTGGTTGAAGGATTATTTTCTTAATTATTTTATGGGTAATGGGTTTCATTGTTTTGTTAATACTTTGATAAACCTCACCTGATTTAAAAATGCAAAGCAAGTGCAATAGAAATTCGTGCAAATAAGACATGTCTCTGACAAAAACATTTTTATTGTCTTGGTCGACCCGACGTGACCCGATCCAGTTTGTTATAAACGGGGCAGGGCGGGGTAATAACGGGATTCAAGTTTATTAATGGGACGGGAATGGGACATAAGTTTCAGGCCCATCACGTGTTTGGGACGGTAACGGGTTATATTGTAGCATATCAGGATGGGATTGGGATTGGGAAACCCATCCCAAATCCGCCCCGTTCCCATCCCTACTGGGGGTGGAAATCGGTTGTCCTTAGCTAATTTTCACCCCTCATCTTAAAATCACTTTTTTATCTTTATCTTCATTTTCATCTCATCCGTCCATTTTTTTCCTATCCGGACCGTTGGATCTACTTTTCTTTGTGTATTTAAGGAGCCTAAAAATCTTGGACATGGGGGGAGAATATTCAATAGCTTTAGTTAAGAGGGAATTCAATAATGTGAGATAAAAAAAGAGATTGCATTGAAGGCATTCAATGGTTGGAGAGTTAGAAATGAATAGCTAGACAGTTGCATTAAATAACTTGAGGATATTAGTGAATTTTAGTCCACTTTGGGTGGAAATATCTATTTGAGTAGTAGAGATTAGGAGAGAACACACCTATTTCCATTAGATCTTGGTCCTACACCTAACCCTTACCCTTCATCAATCATCATCCACACTATCTATCCTATTAAAAATCTTCAATATTCGAACCTCGCTCATAATGGGAAGAAATTAAACTAATTTTGTTTTTCTTTCCATTTTGAGGTTGGTTTAAAGAAAGTTAGTAGAAAATCACATTACTTTTCAAAAGGAAAATTTTGTTATTTTCATTTATTATCAACAAAACACATCATTATGGCTTAATGGAGGGTTGATCATTGTGTTTCTTTACTTTCTTCATGGTGGATCTTAAGCAAAATATACAGGTGATCATCACCCCTCCTTTTTATTTATTGTAGAGATTCCATTTTTAATGTTGTATGATGTAGTTTGAAATAAATGAACAAATGTATCATTCCTACCTTTTGTTTTTACTTTGATATGTATAAGTAACTAGGTAGTTATTTTGGTGGATGAAACATGGTTATTATCTTTATTATTGTTGGAATCTTTCCTTTTTAAGTACTATTTTAAAACAAATGATGATTTAAATGTTATTATAAGATGATGATTTAAATGTTATTATCTATAAAATACATGGTTAATGTTAAGAATGGCATGTTTAGTATGATTATAATCATTTAATCATGTTGTTTCATATGTGGGTATGAAAGAGTTGATTTTCAAATCACTACATTATAAAAAGCAAGCAAAAACATGCTGGAATCTTTCATTACAAGTTTGAAATAAAAATATGAAATCATAGACTTATAGAGCATGAATAAAATACATAAAATGGATTCAAGAATGTGTAAAAAAAGTTGTGAAACGAAGAAGTTATGATAGATTGAATGTATACTTTAAAGGTATTTGATGAAATACCTAAATGAATGAGCAAAGTGTATGAATGTTTATTTTGGCTAATTTTGCATTAATATTTTGTTTTACTTGTTTAAATCCAAGTATCCCCATCTTAGCTTTAGGTATAAACCTGGAGTTTGATTAGTGCCTCGTCGCTTCTGCGTGGATTGTCTTTAGAAATCTATCTAATTAATAATGAAAATATAATTTCTAAGCTTTATGGGCTTAGTAAACCCATTCTCATGCAATCCCACTCCTCTTTTTTTAGGTGTTGGGTTTGTTTTATGAGTTTTTGACTCATCTTTTGGATTTGGGATTCATAAACCCACTTTCTTGTGCAGGCCTAGCAAGAGCATATCTTAGATTAGGCCTTCCCTTATCTTTTGGGCTTAGAAATGCTTCAACCTTAATTTAAAAATCTAACCAAACTAATAAAATTGAACTAGGTTTTTCTTCCTTAGATTAGTTAATCGAAGTTAGGCTCCTTAGTTTAAGAAATGCATTAGTTCTTAGCTTTTGTAATGTCAATTTCGGGATTAGGCTAGGAATTCTCCTAAACATGTCAAGTGAGATCACCAAAGATAGGCATTTAAGCATGGCATGCGTACCTACACCACTTTGATTGTCTTGCTTACTCAACTAGTTGGGTTAATTCTCAGACTAACCCGCGATAACCAAAATCTTTTAAAATAAACATAAGAAATAAAATTTTCTACTAATGAAAGTACTTGCATTAGAGTTTGGATCATGGTTATTATTAGGGATTATAAACTCTTAAAAAGTTAGAATTTCTAGATCTTCCCTAATCCCTAGCGTTAAGCATGATTACTTAAGTAACATACTTTAGAGAATCAAGTGCTTTGGTTAGTAGAAAATATTTTTTCTCTTCTTTGTTTTAAAAATCTTGATTGTTGCAATGGTGAGGTTAGTCTAAGAATTAATCCAACTAATCGAGTGTGCAAGACCATCGACGTAGCGTAGGCATACACACCAACTCTTAGGTGTGCCAGTCTATGGTGGTAACACTTCGACGAGTTTAGGTAAATTCTTAGTTTATCCTAAAATTAACACACAAAATCTGAACTAATGCATTTCTTAAACTAAGGAGTCTAACTTAAATTAACTAATCTAAGAGAGAAAAACCTTGTTCAATTTTATTAGAAGTTAGGGTTTTGAATTAGATTTTAGGCATTTCTAAGCCCAAACGAAAAAGGTGGGCCTAAGCCAAGATGTATTCTTGCTAGGCCCGCAAAAGGAAGTGGGTTTATGAAACCCAAATCAAAAAGAGTTTAAAACTCATGAAACGAGTCCTACACCCAACAAAATATAGAGTGGACTTGCTTGAGAATGGGTTTGCCAAGTCCATAAAGCTTATTTGAAATTTTATTCTCATTGTTAGGTTGATTTCTAAGGCACACCATCAAAAGTGACAAGTTTCTAATCTAAACCTTATGGTTTCATGTAAAACTGAAATGGATATACTTGAATTTAAACAAGCAAAATAAGGTATTAATGTGGAATCAGCAAAATGAGTGACATTAAACATTCATTTAGGCATTTCATCGAACACATTGAAGGTGTACATTTAAACTACCATAACTTATTCGTTTCACAACGTTTTTGACTCGTTCTTGAGCTCATTTTGTGTATTTTTTTCATGATAAAAAAGACTAATTTTTATATTTTTCATTTCATGCTTGTATGAGAAGATTTTAGCATATTTTTTGGCCACTTTTTATGGTGTAGTAACTTAAAAATTAACCCCATACACCTAAATGCTAGATAACATGGTTAAACACCACTTATTATTTCATGGCACATGAAATACTACACATTTAAATCATCATTTTGCTTTAAATGATAGGTATAAATAATGATGACAAAGATTAATAATCATACCACATTTATTCCAACTAAAATAACTAACTAGTTATTTATGCATATCAAAATGAAAACAGAAGATGAGATTTATAAAATAACCACATTTATTTACTTTTTCTAAAACTACATCATACAACATTTAAGATGTGAAATCTCTAAAACAAATAAAAGGTGGGTGATGATCACCTAACTATTTTGCTTAAGGTCCACCTTGAAGATAGTGAAGAAGACCCAATGATCAATCCTCCATCAAGTCATAATGATATCTTTTGTTGAAGACAAATGAAAATGATGATGTTTTTATTTGGAAAAATGAGGTGATTTGCAACTCTCTCTAGTTTGACCTCAAAATGGAAAGAAAACTCAATCAATTTGAATACTTCCCATTATGAGTGAGAGTTGATGGTGTTGGATCAAGATTAGTGGGATTAGGTCAGGTTTGTGGTGTAGATGGTGATGGATTAAAGGTAAGGTTAGGTGTAAGGCTAAGATCTAGTGGAAATAGGTTTATTCTCACCTAATTTCTACAACTTAAATAAGATTAAATTTTTACTTAAAATAGACAAACACTCACCAATATATTCTCACACTAACCCTATTTATCTCCCTTTTTACTTGAATCTTCCTAACTTCAAACTCAAACTAACTATTCAATGCATCTTATCTAACCTATCTCTCCAACAGGAATGCCCCTACTCTTCTCACTCAAGCTATTAAATGTTTTCTCCCTTTGGAGTTAGAGATCTCCTTTATTTATAGGAAGAAAAAGAGGTTAATGGGGTAGAAATAAAATTAGGGTTAAGGAGTGAGTGAGGGTGAAAGAGATCTAAAAAATTAGGTGACAAAGGGGCAAAAAAAGGGTTTTAGGGCATTTTTAATCTCAACCGTTAGATCTGGGCAGATCTAACGGCCATGATAAAAAGGCTCATGGAGCCATTGAAATATTCCTTGAATATTCCAACGGTTCTTCCCTTTTGAGTATCGGTTCTGGGTTCATTTTAACTCCGATTCTTTTTCAGATTTTGATTTTTAACCTAAATTAAGTTAAATTTCTTTCAAATTTTCAAAATTACTTAATCTTAAACATCAATTAGGGACTAATTAAGTTTTTATTAGGCCTGAGGAACCCTAATGTGCTCAAATTAAGGCCAAATTGGGGACAATTTTAAGAATTTTCACATAATTCTTTAATTAAACCCAATTTTGAGCCAAATTAAACTCAATAAAGTCAAATTAAGTTAAGAGATGACTCAATTGAGTTGGGCCAAGGGTCAATGAACCCTGATGTGGTCCAATTAAAGCCAATATCGAGTCTGAATTTTGAAAGTTTTCATCCGATTTATTAAATTAGGCCCAGTTTGCCAAATTGGGCAAAATTGAGTTGGGGGAAGACTAAATTGAATTGGTTCAATGGTTGATTGGGTTGAATTAGAGGTGGTTGAGGCCTAGATTTCGCTGTTCACAACGAAAATTGGTGTTTACATGTGGTTAAAAATGTTGTTGTGTTGTCGTGGTCACATGTGAGGCTCACATGGGGATGATCCAGTAACTGAATTATGATGAAGATGCTCTACTCACAATGTAGATGATTCTTACCCAAAATTACAACATTATTCTTAAATTTCTAACGCCATAAAAAATTGGATAATTGAAGGGCTTTTTATTAATTTTTATCTCTATTTTTAAACCGAGTTTTGATGGGGGCTATAAATGTTAGAATGAGATGCTATTTTTTATGATCTACAAGGTGCAGAGATCAATTTCACACAATCAGATTTCTTAATGAGGGATTTTATAGAGAGGTTCTTTCATGATGAAGATCTCCTCATCATCATGTAGATCAAAATCACCCTATGATCATTTCCACGTGGGTCGTAAAAGTCCGGTAAATGAGACTTTATTCTTATGTAGGGGTGGGACTTGGGTTGGGTCAATCCGACCAAACCTATATTTAGGAAAGTATGGGCAAAAGTTGCTGGCCATTTGGGCATATATATGCATTATTTTGCTAACCCGTAGTTGAATTTGGGTAAGCATGGGTAGAGATAATTGCCAACCCGGATAATTCACCCAACCCGAGAAACTTTTATGTATGTATGTATATATATAAAGATTTTAATTGATTTCTGACATGAAAATTTGTGGCCAGAAAAAGAAAACTTTCATTTTATGAAGGATTTTGAAAGATATAAATGTATATCTATATTAACTTACTAATATAAGGTGGAAGTATTAAGACCTAAAATAAAAACTTTTCAATTGTCTCGTTATATGAAAAGTGAAAAAATAATATTACTTAATATGTAAAACTTAAAACACTATAAAGATAACTGTGGATTTGAACTTCGTTGTTACTTTTTTTTTTTGAAGTTATGACAAATATTTTGTTTAAGTTTTTTATTTATTATGTGAGCAGATTGTTAGTTTGTTTATCTTTTAAAACTATGAAGGATATTTTATTTATTTAAATTTATTATATATTTTTATTAATTTTTTTGTATTAATAATTCCATTAAATCACTTAAATTTATTGAAAAATATGCAACCCTAAGAACTAAAAAAACCCACTCAGGCCATGCGTTGGTAATCCTCTTATGGGTTTTGCGGGTTCTATGAGCATTCTGGGCAAAGAAGGTACAGTGTAAGCATGGCATGTCTAAAGCGTTTTGAAAGGTCCCTTTGGGTCTGAAAGGTCCCTTTGGGTTTGTCAATGTTCATGATAAGACAATGAACTCAAATGTAAATCCTTTCTTGAGTTATAGTTAGGTTGTATCCTTCGTGCAAACTCACACTTCATCAAAGATCGAAGAGAAAGCACGCCAACAGACTCAACTCACCACCGGAACTCACCACGCATTAGTAAGTTACCATGTTTATCATTCATAGGTGGTTAAAATGCATTAGGACTTAGCCACATAAGCTAAGATGAACTTAGAACCCATCTAAACACTTTTTAAAGGATATTCTAGTTTTTGGGCAGGGTGGTATCGATACCCTCTGAAGATAGTATCGATACTGACCTAGTATGTAAGTCAGGCTAGGCTGATATCGATACTCACCTTAGTATCGATACTACACTGTCTGTATTGATACTGTTGAGTTGTGTATCGATACAGACTTCAACTGTAAGTCAGTATCGATACTGATGAGTTGTGTATCGATACAGACCTAGGGACTCATACCCTTTTGGTCTTTTGACCCACATGACCTTAGGTCAAACTATTTTAGGTTATGTATCAAAGAAGAAGAAGAGAGTTAGAGCTTAGAATGAGAAACCATTGTAGTCATCTTCTCCAACTAGCAGGGCTTCAAGATCTTGAGAGAGATTGAGCTAACTTCTTCTTGAGAGTTGATTTTGTTCTACTCTCATAGGGCTTTTCATTTTAGCTAGATATTGCAAATCATTCTAGCATGAGAGCCATAGAGTGTTGAAGAAACACCCAAATCTTCAAACACCATTACAGTCACCGGTGAAGTTCCGGTGAGTTCGTCGGTGGAGTTTCGGCGAGGTGCAGGCTCGCGTATTCGAGCATAAAAATACGAGGCTTGGTGGATTACGGGTTGGAGGCGTACAAGAGGCTTGAGGATTCGAGCTACAAGTGCGAGGCTTGGTGGATTCCGAGTTGGTGACGCACATATCATTGAAGAGGCGATTCGTAGATTCGGGTCGTGGAGAAAGACCGGTCGAGTTTGCATGAGGGAGTCGTGTTGTCGATGTGAACGGTTGTAAGATTTCTCACAACTCTTAGTAGTAATTTCTAGACTAGGTCTTGGAGTTTTTTCCGTTAGGTTTTTCCCCGTCAATAAAAATCATTTGTGTTGATTGCTTATATGTGTGAATGATTTTTGTTCAAGATTGAAATATTTGATTCTCCATTAATTCCGCATTTGAGAATCGAATAAGTCATTACTTGTTTGTTTCAAGTACTACTTATTATGCTTGCATAGTGAATTAAATTTTAAATAGGTAGATATTGATCCCCCTTCTATATATACTTAGATTAGTGTTTATTGTTAAGACATTCACCTAGGAATAGGTAATATTTCACCTTTAACACGCCCGAGTCCTACTCCTATTCTTATGCTCCTCTGATACCTATCTATGGGGATCGATGTTGGAACGACTAAGGGATGATATATATATTTTTTTTTCTAACGATGATCAGCGTATCATGTAGATCAAAATAAATGGAGCTTTGCCTGCATCTAAGAAACAAGCACCCCCACACACTTGCATTAATCGACCTAATTAAGTTCAAGTCGAATAATAAGTACTTCATTTATTCGAATTTTGTATGAAACGTACAAAGTTAATTTGAGGAACTGATATTTCAGCTACAACTTTTTACTAATTAAGCCCAATAACTATGGGTTCTATATAGGTGACAACAGAAAATAGCTTATTATTTATGTAGAACTAAGCCACAGATTGACAATTAAAAAATAGCTTGTCAGTTTTATAAATTCAACAAGCCATTTTATGACAATCGGAAACACACGAATAAAACACACTTAATTTGGAGCTCAACTCTGTACGTTGCATATGGGTTACTTGGGACTCAATTTTTTATTTTTATTTTTTGCAAAAAATAAATAAACAAAAAATATAAAGAAAAATAAAACAAAGAAATTTGGGGCAAAAACAAAATTTTAAAACTACGTGGTGATCTTAAGGCATCTGGCTGTGCCGCCAATTGTAGTAGGAACTTACCAACCGTTGACTAGCTGTCTGATTACTACCCGTAGAACCAGTTCTTGATCAAGCAACACTAACGTAAAATTGCGAACTGCCCTTCTTCAATGTTCATTTTCGAACCACCTTGAGGAGGTTTTTTTTGGCTTTAGAGACTAGTGTCCTTCTTTAGAGTGAGGTCTAAGGCTGTTTGGTTAGATCCACTCTTGTATATTTTGTAAATTCTTACTCCTATCTTATATTCGTTTGTTTTCCGATCAAACAAAAAAAAGAAAAGAATTGGATCTATCACATTTTTTTTCGTGGGCTTAAATTAACCAAGCCTAGCTAGATACCAGTCCAGCTATATTGGCTTTTGATACTTGTGGGCTCCGTAAACCTAATATTTATAGCTTGTATTCGTAAAACATAGAAGGAAAGTTTTAAAAGAGCATCTTTAAAATTTCGTAGCTGGCTCCAATTGCTTAGAGCTTCCACTCACCTGGAGTTTTCACCTGCTAAAATCACCCCCTTTTGTTCATCTTCATGTGGGTCCCCTCATTATTCATTTTTCTTTCTCTCTAAATTTATTGTCTATTTGGACAAGGAATTTGAAAGTCTAAAATACTTACGGTTATTAGTTGGAATAACCGTATGTCAATGTGACTAAGGTTAAGGATTACACAATCACCAAATAAAAATAATGTTGGTGATAAAGATGGAAACTAAAATCTCTAGTCAAGAGTATTGACTTATTCGATTCTTTAATATGCGGAAACAAGAATCGAATATTTCAATCTCTTAATAAATGTAAAGAAATGCACAAGAGATTTTGTTTACGAGGAAACCCAAACTGGGAAAAACCCCGGGACCTAGTCCAGAAAATAATCCACTAAAAGAAATGAAAACTTACAAACCGATTTACCACTCGATGGACACGAATTACGACTCCCTCTACGCTCCAACAGCTACGGTGTATAGTTCTTCAACAAATTCGAACTCCACGAATTTGCCTCTTAGTAGATGATGATGCGTCTCCAACTTGACCTCCGCAAGTCCCGCACCATGAACCAATACTTGACTCTTCAAGTATCACCACTTGCTTGACACTTTCAAGCTTCACCACCGGAATACCACCGGCACACAAAAACAGAGTTTTGGTTTAAAGTGGGAAGGATTTGAACCAAGTTCAACAAGCTTGAGAACTAAGAATTTCGAGTTTGAAAAACTCTCAAGAGCTTGTTGAGGTGAGGGGTGAATGGTTGATTGAATACTGGAGATTCAACCCCTATTTATAGTGAAGATGTCCAGCTCAATCCTAGACTAAATTATTAGTTCTAGGTCTAATGGTAGACACCATTATTGGGGATGAGAGAATAATCCATTGAGCCTCTCATCCCACTTAGAAATGTTTTCCCATGCTCAATTATCTCCCTGAAACAAGGCTTAGAGGGAGATGAGCAATAATGTGTTAAAAAGTTACTTTACAGCTCAGAAAATCGCACTAAAAAAAAAGAATCTGGGCGTTGGTTTCGAAATCAAGCCAGTCGGTTTCGAAACCAACATGTGGTTTCGAAACTGACCTGATTTGGTTTCGAAACCAACAAGCACCTGTGATGGTTATTGTCTTTTGGTTTCGAAATCAACAGGTTGGTTTCGAAACCAAACTTCATCTGAAGATAGATGTGGTTTTGGTTTCGAAACCAAACTGTTTGGTTTCGAAACCAAAATTCATCTGAAGACAGATGAGTTTTGGTTTCGAAACCAACAGTTTTGGTTTCGAAACCAAACTTCATCTGTCATCAGATAAAGTTTGGTTTCGAAATCAAACTGAGGTTGATTTCGAAACAGACTTTTCCCTATATAAAAATAACACCATCAATGCAGTTGGTTTCGAAACCAAGCTTCTTGGTTTCGAAACCAAAACTGTCCAGATTAAATTTTTATCTTTTAAAACACATTTTATCAAGAACAAACAGTGTGGGAAACACTCTTAGCAATCTAACCACCTATGGTACTTAGTGTTCTAAGTCACTTACCATCCTAGGATGTCTTCCGGTGGTGAGTTGAGTTCTTCGGAGCCTTTGTAGATTTCTTCTCTTTCAACCGAAGTGAACCGAGACTCACTAGACTCTAACTCAGAATTACAAGAGATCATCTTGAGTTAATTTTTGACACGAAATTCGACAAACATAAAACATGGACCTTTCAATCTCCCCCTTTGTCGATTTCGTGACAAAAACCATTTAAGAGAAATAAAAAAAATAACCCTTCCCCATTACAGCATAATTCCTCTTACAATGTACTCAAGACATAATAAAGACACACTCCCCCATAGTTATGACATCTAAACCTTAGGAGTAATCTTTTGATGATTTCCTGCAAAGAATTCAAACTCATTCCAGAACAAGATAATACAGATAAGTAAGAAAATACAGTATCTTGTAATGAAAAACACATGAAAAACATAGGGATTTCAACCACTCCCCCTATGTATTTGAATTCTCTCCCCCATAGTTATATATACTCCCTGTTGGGTAATCAATTAGAATGATAAACACTTCTCCCCCTTTTTGTCAGAAATAGACAAAGGTGAAGAAGGAAAAAAAATTCCTGCAAGAAGATACATTCAGGTATATATGGAGAAAGGAAATAACTGATGCTTTGACAAGAAAAGAAAAACTGAATCATCCATCAATTGTTCTAGCTTTCCAAGAATCAGATAATAGAGTTTTAAAGAGTGAAAGATGAAGCCGCAAATGAAAGAAATAAAAATGAAGTATCATTTACAACTAACAAAACAAAAAATAGCAACTAGCTATCCATCGTATCAGCACTGGAGGACTCCGCAACAGTAGAAGAAGGTGGAGGAATGTCCTCATCTCCATCAGAACTGGAGGATTCACCAGAGGAATCCTCATCTTCAGTGTCATCATCAGGCTCAATAGGGCGATCATGACTGGTCTTGGATCTCCCCTCTTCTGGCACAGCAGGAATGCCTTCAACCCCAACCTTTGCAGCAATGGCATTCACAACGGGCACCAACATCTTCATGTATGCAAGGATGGTGTTGGTGGCCTGTACTTGTGCAACCCGTGCCTGTCGTCGAATCTCCCTCCGAGTATGTCTGGAAGTACTAGCAAGTACAGGAGGGATCGAAGGAGAAGGCTCAGTAGTAGCAGGAGCAGGAATCCCGGACTCTGGAGCAGCAGCAGGGTCAGGAGCAGGAGCTTCCATAGATTTTAGGTGTCCTGTGATGCGCTTGACCGTACCAACAGAGATAGGGCGCATAGCTTCGAGAACAACCTCATGAGAAGGAATAGCAACTCCGAAATGTTGAAAGATTTTCTCAATAAGCTTAGGAAAGGGAAGCAAGTGGGAATATGTGGCATACTTATTGATTGTGATCATTTGATACACAATAAAATCCGCCATCTTCAGTTTAGTCCTAGTTCCCAAATGAAACAGAAACTCAGCCATGTCGTCACTGAGTTTGCTCCGATTCCCAGAGCAAGGGAAGAGATTAGTTGCAGCAATGTTCCCTAAAACCTTATAGAATAAGGTGCACCTAGAGGCAGGGAAACTTCTTCTCCACCCAAAACGTTCCCCAGCCAATTCTTCTGCAATGGCTTCGGCGCTAGGTAGATATTCCACCTCAGTGTCACGCTCAGGAGGGAATTGAAGTCCCTCCACATCCTCCTCGAAATCGAGGAGATAGGCAATGAGAAGACTATCCACAATAAAAGGTTTTCCACAAACCATAGTTGAAAACTTAAGACCCTTCTCATCAATATGGTGAAAATTCGAGTAGAATACTCGAACAAGTCTTGGGTAGGCATTCCCATTGCCATTAAACAGCCTATCCCAGTTGC
>MVGT01004032.1:5309-15707 GCA_002174775.1 Macleaya cordata | reverse complement strand
TGAAATATTCGATTCTTGTTTCCGCATATTAAAGAATCGAATAAGTCAATACTCTTGACTAGAGATTTTAGTTTCCATCTTTATCACCAACATTATTTTTATTTGGTGATTGTGTAATCCTTAACCTTAGTCACATTGACATACGGTTATTCCAACTAATAACCGTAAGGATTTTAGACTTTCAAATACATTAAAAATGGTAAAGTTAGCTCAAATATAACATTCATTATTTTTGCTTGGAAGTGTAACTAATTGATTAACTAGCACAATGTGCATGTTGACCTTAATTTCATTAACTATCTATATAATAAAGGAGAACGGCACATAAGTTGGCTAACTAGGACAAACAGGGGGTGGGGTTAACAAAACCCTCTTTCTGGGGCATGGGTTAAAATGACCCCCTTAATATTAAATGACCAAAATTACCTTATTTCTTTTTCGATATTCCACCAATACCCCTATTTATTATATTAAATGACCAAAATAATCTTATGTCTTTTCGATATTCCAACGATATCCCTATAACCTTTAACAACTTTATTATGTAAATGACCAAAATAACCTGACTTTTCTTGAATAAAGGATAAGTTTGCCCTTATAACCTTTAATTCTCTTTCAGACAAGTTTACCCTTATTCTTTCTCTTATATCCTTTAACAACTTTATTATATAAATGACTAAAATAACCTTATTTTCTTTTTCAAAATATCGGATGTGTTCCGTGGCTATAGTTATTTAGTTACATTTGATTTACATGGAGTGGATTCGGTGATGGTGGTGGTAGGGATGTGCGTGAAGTGCGTAGACGAAATGCGCGAAGCACGTGTGTGGGTTGCGCACGTAGCTCATTTGGACATTCAACCCATACGTGCGAAGCGCGTGTGGGGAGAATGGATAACCCTAATTACGAGCTATTGAGCCATGCTGTCGGCACGACGATATTGCTAGTTTTTTATGAAGAACGACAACTAGGGAAAGGGCCATTGTTAGAGTTTGTAATGTGATATTTTAGATTGTGCTTTTTTACATTCGCGCGAGGTTATAGTCTGTAATACCCTAATTCTTTTAATACAAAATCTTCTTTATACAATTTCATTTTTGGTTATTATGTATTGGTATGTGGGGCCTAAACTTTAGGTTGGGGCCCTTATAAGTTTATTGGGGGTGTGTGGGAGACATACTTTTAAGAATTAATAGTTAGTATTAGTAGTTTATTTTTTAAGTGGGGATCATATTTTAAGAGACAAGTTTTAGTTGCTTAAACTTCTCTTTCCTATTATAAATTGTCTAGGGTAGAGTTTCTTTAACTAAAAAAATTAAATAAATAGAATTAGTGGAGAGGAGAGAAACGAGAGTTGGGAGAGAAAGAGGAGACGTGATCTAAGGTAGAGAGAATCGTTGGGGGATAGAGTTCTGCAGCCGGTTGGAGCTCGACACTGGTTATAACAATGGTGGGTGTACTCACTTATCTTTGACTTCTTTTACATAGGTTTCCCTACTGATTTTTGTTTAGATGTCCTTCTCCTTCCAGGGCCAGATTTGAAGTGGAGAACTCCAAATTCAAAGCTTACGATTTCTGTAATAGGTCCCCCTCTTCATTAAGAAAGGCAAGTGATCTTTGCTTCCTAATTTATGTACTGTTAGGATTATGATTTTACATACATTGTTTGTTGTGTTGTGAACCTAGACAAATTAGGGAAACACAATTTTTGTCTATATTTTAATTTTTATTAATCTAATAAGCTATTCCCTTATGAATTACATGAATATATATGTTGAATATGCTGTTTTATTATGATGCTACTAGTTGTAGGTGTGTTTATGCAATGTAACATTAGTTGGAATGGAGTCAGTAAAGGGTAAATAGTGTTCTTCCTGGCCCATAAGTTTTTTTGTGTAGATATACCTTATTTTGGTTTATGGATAAATAGTTCGTTTAATGTGAACTGGCCAATAACTTGAAAGTAGGAGGCATCAAGCATTTCAACCCACGGCCTGCCCTACTACTTGTTTGAATAAGAATATATATTTATATCTAAATAGGTATGAAGAGTTTGAGGGCTACTTGGCTGCCTGGACTGGAGAGTAGTCAACTATATTAGTCGATGGTTCTCTTGATTTTGACCAGCCCTATGTGGATTTTAAAAGAAAACATATAAATAGTGTCTATTTAAATAAATACAGTAAATGGTTTATGGTTTTAACATACGGTGTATGATTTTTTTTAGTTATTATATTGAGTGTGTTATTGTAAAGCCCTACCCTCATATTTCAGGTCTGCAGTCCTTACTCAGTGAGAATTAGGTATTCCGACGGAACCATTAATTACCTGTAGCTCTTGGATGTTCGCACTACACCAAGCTTAACAAGCAACTTGCACTCGTATTCAAGACAGAAGTAAAAATAAAGCTGAAGTAAACTTTATTAACTCAAAGTTATGATGTTCAAACAAATGGATAAATAATAACCCAAAAAGAACAATAGACTAAACATTGTCCAAACCAAACAGATCAAAACTTAAAGAAAAGTCCTATGTCTTCAAAGAAACTTCAAGAATTCTCTGAAGATTTATTCAAGTGTAAAAAGAATCTCCGTCGCTACAGAAGATTAGCTTGTTGCCCTGGACCTGAAAAATAATGTTGCTATGTCAAAACCTACCCTGCAAGTTCACTTGTTCCATTAGCTTAGATTCGGGTCGACCATATGTTTCATATATAAGGGAATTAATACATTAGTATAAGATAACCTAAGATATTAAAAGATACAAAGCACATAAAAAAGATAAAAGATACATTAGATTCACTGTTGTTATGTGTTAAGGTCTTCGGTTATAATTAGATTCTTGCAGAAAGTGGTGTTCCTTAACTTACTACCCACGTTTCACCCATACCTATAGTTCACCGAAATACTAGCCGTGCGCCTTGTAAAATTCTGTGAACAACGTCGAAATCTGTTACCCTAAACACTAATAACCTTGACGACGTTACCCACGTGTCAAGTGATTCCTTAAACCTCACTTGGCGATTCCACAAACCTCGCTTAGAAGGTAGGACCAAGCCTATATATGACATGCACAAAGGTTTTTTATAAGCCCAATATATTGTTTAATTCACACATCAAGATTATGGAGGATGTATACATATGCACAAGTTTATAAGCATTTACTTCCATGATAGCTATTTTGTAAAGTGTCTAAACATGCAATCCTCTTTCATGCATACATATTTTTTCATTACAAGCATGTTATTCATATAATAACTCTTTAACATGATTCTACAATCATCAAAACATATCCCAAAAATAAGCTTACTGTTAAAGGTCTTCCAGTATTGATATCCATTTGGTGAGGTATCGATACCCTCTGAGTGGGTATCGATACTAGCTTCATCTGCTACATTAGGTGTGGCTGGCATCGATACCCACCCACCTAAGCCTAGTATCGGTACGGGCTCCATCTATCGAATAGATTCATACTAGTATCGATACCTATTAAGTGGGTATCGATACCTCCAGCCTCCTAGCAATTTTGGGTTTTGTTTCACATAAAAACTTCGTGCAAACTTTGATTCTATGCATTCAAACATAGGGAAAACATATAAACAAGATAGGAAGCCTAAGTCCATACCATAGGAGCAAGTTATTACTTGCCTTGAATCGAAAACATCTCTGAAACACAAGTAAGAAGAAAGAGAACTCCGCAACTATAAAGTTAGCACCTTCACTCTCTCGAACTCGATTTCCTTTTTGACTTAATATAATGCCATGTCGTCACATTTTAGGTCTATAGCCCTTACTCATTGAGAAGTAGGCATTCCGGCAGAACCATTAACAACCTGTACCTCTAGGGCGTATATGCTACACCAAGCTAAATAAGAGGCTTGCACTCACATTCAAGACATAAGTCAAATAAAGCTGAATAATACTTTATTAACTTAAAGATAATCTATCATACAAATGGATAATTAAATAATCCCAAACATCAAAGGACTAAACAATGTCCCAACTAAACTGAATATAGATTAAAGAATAACCTACATTTTCATGGATCTCTAGGTAATCTCCGAAGACTTATTCTTGCCTAACACAATCGTTGCCTATACCAAGGATTCGCCAGTTGCCCTGGACCTGTAAATTAATAGTGCTAGGTCGAAACCTAGCCAGCAAGTTCATTAGTTCCCTTGACTTAGATTCGGGTTAACTATGTGATTCACATTAGTGCATTAATATACTTTCATAAGATAAGTCATGATAACAAGGTACAATAAAGAAAAGACGTTCACAAGATTCACGACTGTTGTGTTTTATGATCTTCAGTTAAATTTAGATTCTTGCAACAAGTGATGTTATATACTTACTACCCATGTTTCACCCGTCCTTGCAGTTCACTTGAGGCATTAGCTGTGCGCCACGTGAATTCGATGAAGAGCCTTAAAATCTATTCTCTAAATACTTATAACCCTGACGGCGTTACTTACGTGTCAAGTGATTCCGTAGACCTCACTTGGCGATTCCGTAGACCTCACTTAAATGGGTAGGACCAGGCCTATACAAGACCTATACTATGTTTGCATACAAGCCAAACATGTTGTTTAAGCACACATCAAGTTTATAGAGGTAACATACGTCTTACATATGTTAACTCAAGTTCATTATCATGAAGGTGTCCAACCAAGAGTATATATATACATTCATTACACTTAAATACAAAACCTCATAAGCATGCATGTTATTCATCATAGTAATACCTAAGCATGATGCTAGCTACCATCTTCATGAACATTGGAGGTTAACAAACTTTATTATTAAAGAGTCTCCCAGTATTGATACCTATACTGTTGGTATCGATACTGGCACTGGTATCGATACCAACATGGTTGGCATTGATGCTGGGCTCAACTGAAACTTCAGGTATGGTTAGTATCGATACCTGCCCTGATATCCATACCACCTGAGCCTGGTATCAATACTGGCTCCACCTGTTGAGCTGGTTCAAGCCAGTATCGATACCTGTTCTGTAGTATCGATACCCTCTAGGTTTCCTCGTGATTATAGGGTTTGTTCAACCTAAAAAATCTATGATTACATAGTTTTCATCCATCTTAACATTAGAGAAACATATATGCATCATATATACATAGATTTCATGCATTCAAACCATTGGAAAAATATACACACATTATACGATTATGGATTACATATATTCAATCATTAAGAAATCATGTAATCAACATATAAACCAGATTTCATGCAAGCATTCATTACGTAAGCGTCGAAACAACATAAAAAACCTAAGTTTATACCAAAAGAGCAAGTTACTAGTTGCCTTGAGTTGAGAATGCCTCCGAAACGCAAGGAAGAAGAAGAGAAACCCTGCACTTGAAGCCTGCAATCTCTTCCCTCATGCACACGATCCTTTTACGATCAAACCTTCAAGAGAACTCGAAGTTTTTCTGCCTCCCCAGCCCTAGCCTTGTTCTCTTTCTCCCCCTCTTTCTCTTCCTGTAACACCCGAGATTTTTCCATATTAACTTAAGTATGGGTTTAAGGCCCATGGACCCAAAGTAGCCAATAAGTGTTAGAAGGGTGCAAACCTAAGGAGAGAAGCCTATGAGTATCGTAAAAATAAGCTTTGCCAAAAGCATCCACAATGCATTAGATTATATACATGGACTGTGTATAAGTGTATGAGGTCAAAATGATTTGCAAACTGAGTTTTTCATAACTGTCTTCTAAATGTTTTCAAAATGTTTTCTAAAACTAAGCTAAATGTTTTCAAAATCTCTTTGAGAGAGAGATTAGGGGTTATCCTTTAGAAATGAGCCATAAAACCTTAGAAATGAACCTTCGGTTTGGAAAACCGGAGAAATGAAAGGAAAATTAGGGTTGTGTTGACCTACATTCATGGTAGGAGTCAACATACAACTTAGAATAACCTTAAACACTTATCATTTCTTGTAATTTTTAAAATATAGAAATGCCATTAGTTACCTAGAAATGAATATTTCAGAGCTAGAAATGTTACTAGACATTCTAAACCATCGAATTAAGAAACTTAGAAATGGAAATGATATTAACCTAAGTTTATTTTAAAACATTAGGATTTCATTAGAAATGAAAATGAACATGAGAAATGAAAATAAGGAGAAATGAAATGAAAAATGAAACTAAAAATGAAGCCGAAAATGAAATGTGAAGAGGTGGTTGGGTTTAACTAGGAAACATAAGATAAGGGGTGACCAAGTGGTGAGCCCCACATGGCAAAAACGTGGGCACAAGGGGCTGCCTTGTGCGCCGCATATTTTGTAGGAATTAGGTTTCCTAAAACAATAAAAACCCTTATTTCAAGATAAATACTAATTTTTAGTAACTTTTTAAAAAGAGGATAATTACTTATTTAGATATGTGGTATTTATCTAAGATAAATAGGTGTTTATGATTATTAAAACACTTAAAAGATAGAGTTTTGTTTAAAAAGAATTTTTAAAAACCAAAACACCCTCCCAAAGTGGTGCACCCTAGCTGCCCATGTTTTTAATATATGGTGTGGGGTCCACTTGGACGTCCTACACTAATAAATATATTATTTTATATATTTTAAGTTCCTTCCGCACTTAAAACTCCAAAAATTCTCGGTTTTCATTTTATTTTTTTTGCATGCATGGATTCTAAGGTAAAGTTTCTATGTTTCCACCCCATTATCTAACTAGGCATTTTTTTTAACTCATGTCCAAACTAACCTATGGGTTGTTTTGGGCCCATTGGCTTAAAGCATATTTTTGGGTCCAACCCAACTAAGAAAAGTCTCGGGTGTTATACTATCACCCCCTACGAAGAATTTCGTCCCGAAACTGAAAACACACAACAGGTTCGAACTACATACCGGAAGATAACTTCGGATACTTTTTTAGAATTGCCGATTCCAACTCCCAGGTTGCTTCCTTTGGGCTATAATGCTGCCATTGCTCCTTCACATTCCGAATTGACTTGTTACGAAGTTCTTAAACTTTTGTATCCAAGGTACAAAGTGGTTTAGCCTCGTACGTAGTATTCTCACTGAGTTCCACATCCTGCCAGTCGATGACATGTGATGGGTCAGCGTGATACTGTCAGAGCATAGAAACATAAAAAACGTTATGTAATCCCACAAGCTTTGACGGTAATGCTAACTGAAAGGTCCGTATGTTTTCTCATGTGTCTTTGTTTGTTGAATTTCGTGTCAAAAATAAACTCAAGAAAGCCTTTGTAACTTGAGTTATAGTCTAGAGAGTTTTGGTTCAATTTGATCTGAAGAGAAAAAATCGACAAAGACTTCGAAGAACTCAACTCACCACTAGAATACATCCTAGGATGGTAAGAGACTTAGAAAAACTAAGTACCATAGGTGGTTAGATCATTAGAGTGTTTTCCACACTTTTAAATTTCTTTAAAATGGTTTTAAAAGTAAAATATCTCAATTTGGGCATTTGGTTTCAAAACCAAAAGATTTGGTTTCGAAACCAACTTGACTGATGGTTATTAAATACAAGGAAAAGAGAGTTTCAAAATTAACCTTGTTGATTTCGAAACCAAATTTCATCTGGTGACCTCATCTGATAATAGGTGAATTTCGAAACCAAACTTCAACTGATGTCAGATAAAGTTTGGTTTCGAAACTAAAATTGTTGGTTTCGAAACCATCGCGCAGATTCAAAGTTTTCGGGCGATTTTTTGAGCTGTAAAGAGATTCTTTTTCAGCTTTTTGCACATTTCCACCTAAGTATGTGAACTTAGTTCAATTCCTTCCCATTTCAAATCAAAAACTCTATTTTTTGTGTGCATGTGGATTTCTGCTGGTTGAGCTTGGAGTGTCAAGCTCATAGTGATATACTCGAGGAGACGAGTATTGGTTCAAGGTATGGGACTTGCAGAGTTCAAGTTGGAGACGCATCACAGTCCACTAAAAGGCAAATTTGTGGAGCTCGAGTTTGTGGAAGAATTGTACACCATAGCTATTGGAGCGTAGAGGGAGTCGTAATTCGTGTCCATCGAGTGGTAAATCGGTTTGTAAGTTTTCATTAACTTCTAGTGGATTCTTTTCTGGACTAGGTCCCGGGGTTTTCCCAGTTTGGGTTTCCTCGTAAACAAAATCTCTTGTGCATATTTTCATACTTGTTTTGAGATTGAAATATTCGATTCTTGTTTTCGCATATTAAGAATCGAATAAGTCAATACTCTTGTTAGAGATTATTATTTTGTTTTGTATCACCTTTATAATTTTTATTAGGTGATTGCATGATTCTTAACTGTAGTAATATTAACATACGGTTAATCCAACTAAACCATAGGGCATTTAGATTTTTACTATCCGAGGTTTGAAATTTATCACTATGGTGTATGGGAAAAAGGTAGTAGTTGATAGCCCTCTCATTGCCTCACTTCTTCATAATAAAGATGGAGATGATGCTATTCGTTTCCCACCTATCTGGGAAACTGATGACGATTACCTTTCGAGTGCTCATGGTATTGCAGAGGAGTTGGCTGGGGAACGTTTTGATTGGCAGAAGGATTTTCCTGCTAAGAAATATACCCTGTTGTATAAAGTACTAGGGAACATTGTTTCTACAAATCTATTTCCTTATTCAGGTAACAAAAGTAAACTCAGTGACAACATGGCTGAATTTCTGTATCATTTGGGAAAGAATACCAAAATTAGAATGGCTGATTTTATTGTCACTCAGATGATAACCGTCAACAAGTATGCCACTTGGGCTCATTCTTTTCCTTTTCTAAAATTGATCGAGAGCATTTTGCTTTATTCTGGGGTTGTAATTCCTACGGGAGAGGCCTCTATTGCTGCTATGGGTACCATCACTGCGTCAACTGTTAATCACATTAGGGGTCACTTAAAAGGGGTAGACGCAACAGTGCCAACAACTCCACCAGACACTACTGCTCCGATTGAGCAGACTACATTAGCTCCTCCTAGCACGACAACAGCCGCCTCTTCACAGACTACTAGGAGGGAACTCAAAAAGCAAGCACGGATAACACAAGCTCTGGCCACCAATACCATCCTTGAATACATGAAGATGTTGGTCCCAGTTGTAAATGCCATTGCAGCCAAAGTAGGTGTTAAGGGTGTACCTGCAGTACCCGAAGAGGGCAGATCGAAGATTAGTTATGATCGCCCAGTAGAACCGGAAGATGAAGCAGAAGATGAGGATTCATCTGATGAATCCTCCAGTGATGATGGAGATAAGAGTACACCTCAACGTACGGAGGATCTAGCTGTTGTTCAAGAACCTACACAGAGTGGTGACACCATACCTTTGGATGATGAAGATAATGACAGCTAGTTTCTCTCAGTCTCTCTCTCCCTCTCTTCTTTTTCTTATCTAAGTTGTGAATGATACTTACTCTTTTATTTTTCATTTGTGGCTTTATCTTTTACTTTCTAAGACTTTATTATCTGGTTTTGAAACATTGAACAAATGATGGATTATTAAGTTTTATTTAGTAAATGTATAGTTTGTTTCCTTTCTCTATATATGTGCCTCAATGTATCTTCTTACAGGAATTTATTTTTCTCACCTTTGTCTCTTTCTGACAAAAAGGGGGAGAAGTGCTTATAGTTCTGAATGATTAAATGCAGGGAGATTGTATGAGTATGGGGGAGAGAATTCATACAGATAGGGGGAGTAGTTGAATTCTCCGATTTTTCATTGCAGAGGATTTTTTTTTTACCTTTCTTTGATGTGAGTTTGAATTTTTTGCAGGAAACTCTTGAAAGACTACTCCTAGGGTTTAGATGTCATATTATGGGGGAAGTCTTTGTCTTTCTTTGATTTGAGTTCATTGTAAGTGAAATTATGTTGTAATGGGGAAGGGTTGTTTTTTTTGTGTTTCTCTTATAATAGTTTTTGTCACGAAATCGACAAAGGGGGAGATTTTAAGGTCCATGAGTTTACTCATGTATTTTTGTTTGTCAATTTTCGTGTCAAAAGTAAACTCAAAAATGTATTTGTAACTTGAGTTAGAGTCTAGAGAGTCTTGGGTCTAATCGGTTTGAAGAAATATATACAAAGGCTCCGAAGAACTCAACTCACCATCGGAAAAACATCCTAGGATGGTAAGAGACTTAGAGAAACTAAGAACCATAGGTGGTTAGATCATTAGAGTGTCTCCCACATTTTAAATTGCCTTAACAAATGAGTTTCAAAGAAAAAAACTAAATTTGGGGTGTTTGGTTTCGAAACCAAAGTAAAACAGATGGGTATTTTAAAATAGGGAACAAGGAGTTTCGAAATAACAGATGAAGTTTGGTTTCGAAACTGAACAGTTTGATTTCGAAACCAAACTTTAACTGTTGTCAGATGAAGTTTGGTTTCTGTAACGACCCAAAATAATTAAGTCTAGGATT
>MVGT01002328.1:2492888-2534820 GCA_002174775.1 Macleaya cordata | reverse complement strand
GAGAGAGAGAGAGAGAGAGAGAGAGAGAGAGAGATGAAGGGAGATGTTGATCCTATACAGGATACTAAGAAATTTTTGGAAGGTCTCGCTAAGGGTGGGTTAGGTGGGGAGCTCGACAGGCAAGCTCTTCAGAACCTCCACTCTATTCGGGTCCATAAGGGCTTGATTCATTGCAACTTCGTCGTTCCAAGAAGCTTATCTGTAAATCAATATTCTCTAATATCGTTTTTTTTAATTACCCATAATTAATTTTATGATTTACAACTTCGTTTGAACATCTTTTTTGAATTTCTTTTTTCTTGATTGATTTTGGAGGATAGGATAGAGATGGGAATTGGCACGTAGGAGCAATAGCTATGCTAATCGACGTCATTAGTGCTGCTGTGATAAACTCTTCTGTTGGGGACGTCAAAATCTCTGTTGATTTCAACATTTCCTACTTCTCAATGGCCAAGATCGATGTACTCATCGTCCCACCGTTTATATATTCTCTTAATTAGTTCTTACGCCCTAATGAATTCAAAGTGTGTTTCGATGTAGAATTCATGTTTCTTAAGGAAAACATGAGTCCTTAGAAACATGAATCCCTAGAAATATGAATTCTTTAGATTGTTTGGCAACCATTAAAGAATCCATAGATTCATGAATCCTTGGAAGCTTGAATCCTTTGGTTTGTTTGGCTGCCATTCAAAATCCAAGAAAAATCTCTATTTTGTTGTTTTAATTTTGTGGAGTGTAATCTGCATTGAGTTTGGTGAATACATAGTGAATCCTTAGTTTATAATTCCAACAAATTCTAAGGGGGGAGGTGGGACTCCAAAACAGGGATTTGCTGGAAAACATGTTTCCCTGGGAAAAAAGTTTCCTCGGATTTTTGGCAGCCAAACAGACCAGAGAAACATGGCACTGGTCCCCACTGAATCCCTACCTTTGAATCCCCCATCCAAACAAACCATCAAATTCTTCTATATTTACTGAAAAATTTAGGAGTGAGTTGTTGATGACATAGAATATTGATGATAAAGTGNTTGGGTCTTGTTAACGTAAGGGCACACGTTGTTTTCAAAGGAGTTTTTTTACAAGTTCGAAGTCTTCAAATTAGCTGAATTTTTATAGACATAATATTATTATTATTTATAAGACGTCCACAAAAAATCAACTCAATCAGAAATATCTAACCTTCCAAACAAATCACTTTAAATGTAAGTCGTTTATTCACACTATTAAAGTTTAAATTAAGTGTTTGTGGTGTTAGAGGTCTCCGATTGAGCTGATTTTTTTAGATATGGTCCAAATAGTATAAATAATATACATATCCAAAAATCAGCCCATTTAAACAACCTTAAGAAACTAAACAAAACACAAAACCTAAAAGCTTATCATGTGCCGGCACATGTTAACAAAATCTTATTTTTATAAATGAGACCTCTTTTAGCTTATGTTTCATCACTCCAATTTTATCAAAAAAAAGCTCATTTGTTTTTCTAAATCTTAATTGCTATAAAACCAATCAATTAAAAGTCATTAAACTTATAGTCTGATTGGACTAGGGATTTGGGAGAGGGATTTTGTGAGGACCATGAAATTATTTCGAAACCTATCTATTTGTTGCGCTTTTAAGTGAATGTGCAAATAAATAGTGAAATTTGTATTATTTTTATGAAACTAATTTAATTCTGTGGAATTCAAACACAACCAAACACAGCCTTAGCTATTGAAGCTGAATTTATCATTAACTTTTACACGAGTGGGAGTGGTAAAAGAGCGAGTAGACCGAAGCCCACCTAATGCCCGGCTCGAAGTAGATTGGTCGTTGGGCCGTATGATTTAGGTGTTGCTTACCCACAATTTAAGCTCTTAATCACTTATTAATGTTTTAAGTCGGGTTTAATTCGAATATGAGTAGCATTCGAAGTTAGTCAGGCGGCCGAGGCCTGCAGCTGATTGAGCAATAACACTTCATTTTATTTTCTTTATTCAATAATTGAAAAAACACGTGCTTGTTCTTGGTGTACTCCAATGCACAAGAAAAAAAGGAACAACAACAACATTTTAGACCACGGTTTTAGATGAACCGTGGTTGACAAAACCACAGTTCTATAAAAACCGTGGTTTTAAAAACCACAGTACTGTACAAAACCGTGGCTAATTACTCTAACGGACAGATTTTAAGGAAAAATTTGGTTTATTATTTTAGATCATGGTTTTTAACTATGGTATTTAAATTTTACTTTAATACACAGGGACACAAATAACAGTTGAAAACATGTTAAATTGTGGGTAAGCAACAATTTAACACTATACACAAAACCATGCATCCATGGCCTTTTCTCCTCATCGGAGAGGAACCAACTGATTGGTAGAGAGAGAGAGAGAGAGAGAGAGAGATGAAGGGAGATGTTGATCCTATACAGGATACTAAGAAATTTTTGGAAGGTCTCGCTAAGGGTGGGTTAGGTGGGGAGCTCGACAGGCAAGCTCTTCAGAACCTCCACTCTATTCGGGTCCATAAGGGCTTGATTNGTTATTTGGTGAATTTTGAGGAAGGTTGAGGTTTTAGATGTTCATTACTTAAGTTGATGTTTTCCCGAATGCCTTCATTCAACGCTAAACCATTTAGTATTCATGCAGTTCAGTAGAGACCTAAGAATTGATTTTCAATGGAATTGGTAGAGTGGAATCTCCACCCATAGTTGAGATTACTTAAATAGTTTCTCTGATCCCATCAGATAACGGATGGGAAGGCCAACTTCAGAAAAAGAAAAGAAAATTATTTTTTCAAAAAAGCTATTTTTTTAGAGAAATTTTAGGGTTATACAGAGAAAATTAAAAAAAATTTGCGATTTCCGTTCAGATCATGTCTGGAAAAAAATTGCGCTTTTTTAGGGTATGAGAACAAAACTATTTTTTTTTTTTGAATAGTTATTTTCTGTAACTGGAAAAAAATGTAGAGTTTGATGAGAATGGATGGCAAGGCCAACTCCGGTGAACTGATTCGAAGGAGTGGGTTCAAATCGGTAAAAATAACAGTTAGGAAAAGGGAAAAGCAGTGGATAGGAGAGAAATGGTGAGAACTCTCGCGGGAGGCCGTTTAACTCAGATCTGTGCTTCTCTTCATCCTCTCTGCTTGGGTGCTTTTTGGGGAATGGTAACAATGAAGTGTTGAAGACAGAAGGTGGAGTGTTGAAAAAAAGGGACGATTTGATTGTCATGCATAAAAGCAATTGTACGTTTTAGCCAAGTCAAGCCAAGTCGTTTAGCTTAAAGTGTAGTAATTGGGTCGCCACATCAGCATCTCATCTGATCGTACATGCAACCAAAACGTAGTGGTGAGGATTGAGGGGCTAATATTGGGCCATATAGAAGGGGTCATATATCCTCTCTCATATATATATATATATATATATCATCAGGAAGAAGTAGAGATTGAGGCTAAAGTTGTAGGGCACAAAGGAAAGCTGTCTTCAAATACAGTGGAGATTAGAAGGAAAGGAAATGGAGAGATGATTGCTTTGGGAAAGCAATGGATGATGAATTCAAGGATTAATCCAATTAATAACCACCCAATAAGTAAGGTTTGATATTAATCCACCAATTGATGCGTACGGTATAATAACTGAGCCAACTTCCTTGTTAGTTGGCTGCTATAGTGTTTATTTTCATGGCTCGAATAATGCGAGTACGCTCCAAGAGTTAATTTCAAAGAGCTTTAAACTCTTCCACCAATTTCCAATGAAAGAAATTCCTACTTTTTAGTACTTATTTGTGATTAATATTATGATGGATAATTAGGACTACGAATGATAATGGGCCAGCTAAACTGGTGAAAGCCCTATACAGCCTGAAGTATATTACTATATCTAATAATCTTTTCTTAGTGGACTGATGCCCAAGCAAAACCCTAAATCTCCAAATTTTCAGTGGACTGGGCTCAGGTCTAATTTTAAGGCAAGTTAAGTAAGATATGTAGTTGGGTTTTGTTGGGCTTAAAGTTGAACAACGCGAAGGTTAACGTTTAGGGAAATTTTATGGGTCATTTTATAGGCGCCCTCCAAAATCTTATTGGCAGGCTCCTGTTGTATGCATCCCTACCCTAAATTTGCATTTGTTATAATAATATTTTTGGGAGTGCCTTTAAAATTTCCCAAATTTTGTAGGCAACCCCAAAATCTTAGTCAGGCCCTATTTAGAATGATAGCCTTGACTCTACAATTACTATTTTTTTTTTTCTTTTTCTTTGATGGAAACTATTACATGAGTAGAACCTTGCTAGCACCCTAGTCAGGGTTCGAACTCAAGACCTCCTTCATAGGGGAGGGGACGCCTTACCATCAGCCTCGCCCTCAGATTGGCACTCTACAATTACTAGTGGCAGTACTCCCCAATGTGGTCCTCCGACCTATTACAATTTGAAACCATAAAGTAGGTCACCCTCTCTATCTCTTAAAACACAAACTCAGTGCACCTCCTATCTCAAAAAAAAAGAAAAGAAAAGAAAAAGGCTAAGAAATTCTTAGAGAGACGCCATATGTATCTAACTGTAGTTTATAATTTTATATATATGTAAGTATTACAACCATAAAAGTACATTGAAGAGAAAAAGGATGGCCCACCATGGATCTATAAATTTCCTAAATTTGGGTTCAACTAATCTGCATTCACTAATCAGGTTATCATCAGTACCCACACCAACAAACCATTTATTTACAACAAATAGATCAACCTGAAATCATTTGCAATTCCTTGGACTTAGTTAACTCTTCTTCCTTCATATCTTCCTCCTTGTCTTCAACTTTACTTATTTCTTCTTCACAAGGCCCATATGCCCAACAACAAACAAGAAAATAAAGAAAGTTCACTGTACTCAAGATAGTTAGAAGCCAATAATAATAGTCATAGTGCCCTTTGTTAAGGTTACTTGAAACCCAGCTCTCTTTTCCTCCTTTTTTAGTAGCATCATCAACAACATTAACTAAAACACCAACTATCAAATTCCCAAAAGCCATTCCTAAACCAAAAAGAGAAGTTGCAATGCTAGACATACTCTTAGGGAACTCAGAATAGTAGAATTCTGTTTGCCCTACTGCATTGAAAGCTTCAGCTAAGCCATTTAAACAATGCTGAGGAACAAGCAACAATGCAGACATCTGGAGAACAGCACGTGGATTCTCTGAAAACCCATCTTGAATTGCTGTTCTCCGGCGAATTCCCTCCACGATTGCAGACGTTGCCATAGCCAATATCGAAAATAGTAATCCAATTCCCATACGTTCTTTAAGACTTAGTCCGTATGGTTTTCCCCTGAGTTTTACAAGTAAGGGGAGGACTAAACGGTCATAAATTGCAACCCATATTGTTAAACTGATGATGGTAAACATACCGAAGGATCCCGCAGGAATTTGAAAGCTTGAGGTGAGATGTCTATCCATGGAGTTTGCTTGGAGTAAAGGGAATGAATTTTGGCTAATGTTCACTGCTAACATGATACCAGTTGACCATATTGGGATCACTTTCAATAGAGATTTTAGCTCCTCTACTTGATCTACTGTACAGAGTCTCCATGGATTTGAAGCTGATCCATCAGGTTTTAAGTCTTTTTCAGGATCTAAGATGATGCATGCCTTGTTCAGAAACCTGAGGACAGTAAAAGAAAATGTACACAACATCATAACCAAAATCGAAAACCATTTAAACAAACATATTAATCATCCTAAATATAAAGACTAGTGCAGAATTTTGATGCTGCCATTAGTAAGTGTAGAAAAAAGAGAAAAAAATGTTCTTAACGCAAAAGTAAGCAAGTAAGTTGACATACATAAATCATTTTGATGATAAATAGTTGGGATAATGGCTTTTGATATTGATGCTAATACCTTAATTTCTGCGTTGGCACGATGAGTTTTGAGTCCTTATTGTGATGATAACATCCCTCTGCGACTTTGGGAGGCAAAGCAAAATGTTTGTTTTTAAATGAAGCGACGATAACTTGAGCGAATCCGCTGAATAAGCTCTTATTGGCATTCTCTTTGACATAATGTGAAGAAGCCAAGAGGAATGAAGCAGCAGATAAGAACATGAGAATTGCAGGAATTCCAAAACCCACTTTCCATCCCAAATGATCTTGAATATAAACTATAACAGTAAGCGAAATCAAGACGGAAGTTGCAGCCGAAGCGTAGTACCAGTTGAAGAAGCTCTGTAAAAGCCTCTCATTACTTTTCTGGTTGTCTTTCTTGTGTAACTGATCTGCACCAAAGGCTAAAGAACATGGTCTAACGCCACCAGCTCCAATGGACATGAGGATAAAAGATGAGAATAGAAGAGTGAGTTGAGCCGGCGACGCAGATTTACAGTTTTTGGAGGATGGGTCACAATGAGGAGGCTTTGCTTGTGGAAACATAGTTGTTAACCATAGTAGAATCATCCCCTGTGAGAAGAAAATTGATGTTGTTATATATAGCATGCACTTGGTAGAGATTTTGTTGATCAAATGAAAGTCTAATGTTGATGATGAATGCAATTTAACAGTGCCAACAATGTACCCAATTTGTCTGTGTAAAGTTGTAAGCCTCAATAAGCAAACTTCACAACTAAACCAAACCAAGTCACAACAGCGATAATGCAAGTGAATCTTTTCTTCTTCTTTTTTATCAGAAATGCAAGTAATCAAAGAGACAAATTATCAAACACAAACGGAGCAAATAAAGAAGATATAGCTACTCAGTGTTTAGTGAAATTAAATCGTGTCCAAATTATTGTGGGGCCCACATGAAAGTCGATCCAATTTATTGTGGGGTCCATATGAAGCCGATCCAATTTTTTATATTATGAGTAAATTTTTTCAATGGAAAATAATTTTTTTGTCAATATGATATTTTAAGGGTAAATCGACAGTAAAAGCCACAGTTTTCCAAAATACAAAACAAATTTGAAAAAAAAAAACGTTACACGACCCTGCTCATATATATTTCCAGGCCAATAAAACAGTTTTTTGTTTTTTCACAAAATTTGTAAAACGCCATTAAAAACCACAGTTTCCAAATAAAAGTTTGGGGAAAAAACCGTTACAAATTAGGAACTGTTAAAAGTTGGAAAATTTTCTGTGGCAAGTTTTTACATTTTTAAAGTTTGGTTGGTGAGAGTTTTATATTCAAGTTTTTGCGATCAGATCCCCTTTTTTCGGTCAGTCGACCACTGAGGTTATACAGAAAAACAGTTTCCCAAAAAAAACAATATGTACCGGTTTTTCACAACAAGAAACAGAACCGGCCGGTTGAACCATAAAATTCTCCCCAATCAACTTAAATTACAAAAAAATAAAAAATAAAAAATAAAAAATAATACTGGGTCGTGTTTTCACTTCCATCCCAGACAATAATTTTAATAAAAAAAAAAAAAATTTAACCCAATTTGAGTACTGTTATCATAGTTTATAAAATCAAAGGTGGCCGCCGAAAAAACCAACCTTTTGAACCGGCTAACCAGTCCGGTTCACCGGTTCAAAAAACGATGTGGTTTCCCAAAATTTAATGTAAGAAAAAACCATTAGAAAAAAAAAAGAAAAGAAAAGAAGAATGAAACCGGGTTGGGATTACTTACAAGAAGACTAGCAATGGATCCGAAAGCGATGGTGAGGAACCGACCCAAGTAAGAATCCGAAAAGAAAGCTCCGACAATAGGGGTGAAATTTGTAACGGCAGACCACAATGATAAAACACTTGTACCCGTTGCTATATCCATATGATACTCTCTCATCAAATACAATATCATGTTCGGTAATAGCCCATAACTAGCTACCTTCTCGAACGCTTCATTAGCTGATGATGATGGTGATGATGATGAAGATGATCAAAACCCAAAAACAAAAAACAAAAAACTAAAAATGAATATTTAGAATGTAGATTCAAATACAATTCTACAATAAAATCATCAAATCTCATCTATATATGTATGTATGCATGTATTTATGTATGTATATGATTTACCTATGATGAAGGGCATGGTTATAAGGCCACCCTTAGGCTTATTTGAGGAGGAGGAGGAGGAGGAGTACTGTTGATTAGGGTTCTTGTTTGGATCTGAAGAAACCTCCATTTTCCCTTTGCTCTGCAACTAAGATTGGGTCTCAAACTGCTTAATATAAGATCTTAGAGAGAGAGAGAGAGAGAGAGAGAGAGAGAGAGAGAGAGAGAGAGCTTGTGTTTGAGCTATATATATATATAGCTAGTTAGGTTCACTGCCTGTTGAAGATGAGTGAAGATCGAAGGTAAACACATTTTTCTAAACTCTTATTTATATATTTGAGGGATTTTGTTTCTGAATCACATGGCTTTGCCTTGTAGTGTTGGAGATGGTTTCATGGATTTGATGTTTAGTCTCCTTGTTTTTAATGTTGGTGGGTCCCACACTGACCTTACTGCTTCGTCCTCTCCTCATAATAGTACATGATGGGTTGGTTATTATTATTTATGAGGTGCCAACCTTCTGCAGCCTTGTTCATACACTTGTTTTGGTGCATTGGTACAAAAGGCCACATCTATACTATTGTTTTTTTTTTTTTTTGTAGGTTTTTTACATAAATATTTTTTATCAAAAAATATATAAGATTATTATTGAAACTTTATGTTCTTTAAAATTGGACAATATCAATATTTCACACTACACCTTCATCACTTCCTTAAATCATTCTCACGATTTTTTTCATCTTAATCATCTCAAAATCCTCTCTATTTAATACCTACCATTCTTTCTATGTATATTCAATTAAAAATTTAAAACTACCAAAAAGCATTTATTTTCTCTATAATATTCTACCATGATGCTCTCCTCCTCTCCTTCAAATTTTCTCACTATTTCTTTCTCTCTCCCTCCAGTTACTCCCGACGTAAAGAACAAATGCAACGCACGTGCACGATGTTTGTAATGATATAAAGATGATGCAAAGAGCTGATTTTTCTTTTATATTGATGTTATTTTATTTTTTGAAATGCCAACTAGTTTAGCTAATAATTAAAGTCTTTTACTATTGATAGTATAATTTGGGTTTAAATCTCACTTCCATCGTATAAATTAGAAAAAATGTTAGAGGGTGTGGATAATCTAATAGCGTACATCCTTGTCGTTGATAGTTAATCTTCTAATTTTTGTAGGTTATCTGCTTCTCTATCTCTCCAACGTTAAGGATGCTTTTTCCTCTATTTAGCGGCACCCTTGTTTGTACTTATAATTGTTCAATAACTTTTCTTTTATTTTATATACCTTAAATCTGTATTTGTTATTTTATTTTTGATCGATCAATATTATTGTATTTTTTTGCCCCTTAAAATTAGACAATATAAATATTTTACACTGAACCCTCGTCACTTCCTTAAATCTCTCCCAAAAAATTTTTCTATCTTAATTATCTTAAAATCTTCTCTCTTTAATACCTACCATTTTTTCTTTGTATATTCAATTAAAAATTTAAAACTACCAAAATATATGTATTTTATCTATGATATTCTACCATGATGTTCTCTCCTTCTCCCTAAAATTTTTTCACTCTCTCTTCCTCTCTCCCCTCAGTTACTCCCGGTGTAAAGAATACGTGTAACGCACGTGCACGCTGCTTGTAATGACATAAAGATGATGCAAAGAGCTGATTTTTCTTTTATTTCAATGTTATTTTTTTTTTGAAATGCCAACTAGTTTAGCTAGTAATTAAAGTCTTTTACTATTGATAGCATAGATTTGGATTTAAATCGCACTTGCCTCGAATAAATTACAAAAAAATTAGTGTATGCGGATAATCCAGCCAAGAGCGTACATCTTTGTCATTGATGATTAATCTTCGAGTGTTTATAGGTCATCAATTTCTCTCTTCTCTCCAACCGTTAGTTTGCATTTATAATTGCTCAATAACTTTTCTTTTATTTTATATATCTTAAATCTGTATTTGTTAATTTTATTTTTGAACCAATGCTGAATATCAGAGATCTTGTAAAGTAGAATCTTGACTTGATGGGACCATCAATAATCATCGTGTATATATTTGTAAGTTAGTTGATGCATGTTTGACCTTCATTTGTTTTTAGACAATCTTTGGCTTGGCGAGGCAGTGCCACGTAACCCATGTTAATTATTTATTTTTGGGTTTGAGAGTTAGGACCATGTGACATATTCCTATGTGATGATTAAGTATTATTAATTTTCTTTTGATGATGTTGGTTAGTATTTAATTACACCGATCATCCCACTTAACCATGCAACGGATCGATGTACATGTAAATAGAACACAATATTGGGCTGAAAGCCCTCCTTTTATACCAGTTTCAAGTAGAGGACAAGCAATTTTTGTTTTATAAGTCTAATCCCTACATTTTAACGTTTTATAAGGAAAGTAGTTAATTCCTTCTTTTATTTTAAAACTCTAAAATTTTGGTACCTAAACTACCCTTCTCTTTGCTAACCACGTATATTTCTAACTGTTTTTGCTTGTATTGACCGATGACGTGGCAGAGAGAGAAAATAAGTTTTTTTAAAATTAAAAATGCTATAACTTTTAATCTACAAATTAGATATTTGCCAAATTTATATTTTTGGAAAGCATTTTTCAAGATCTTTAAAATGAGACCAGACAACAATACTAAATTCAAAAAAAAAAAAATTTTCGTAATTAGACTATGAAAACCCATAACTGCTTGTATAATAAAAACGGTTATGCAAACTATAGATTGCATAGTAAAAAACGATGCAAATTATAATTTGCATCAGCTATTTTAAGTAGTTTTGAGCATATGCACTTCTCTAAGTCTCTATGCAACCAGATTGAATAAGAAAAAAGCTAAAAAATTACATTTTAGACAATGCAAACTATAGATTGCATAGTAAAAAACGATGCAAATTGTAATTTGCATCAGCTATTTTAAACACTTTTGAGCATCTACACTTCTTTAAGTCTCTATGCAACTAGATTGAATAAGAAAAAAGTTAAAAAAATTACATTTTAAACAATGCAAACTATAATTTGCATAGTAAAAAACGATGCAAATTGTAATTTGCATCAGCTATTTTAAATACTTTTGAGCATCTACACTTCTCTAAGTCTCTATGCAACTAGATTGAATAAGAAAAAAGTTAAAAAACTTACATTTTAAACAATGCAAACTATAATTTGCATAGTAAAAAACGATGCAAATTGTAATTTGCATCAGCTATTTTAAGTAGTTTTGAGCATATGCACTTCTCTAAGTCTCTATGCAACTAGATTGAATAAGAAAAAAGCTAAAAAGTTACATTTTAAACAATGCAAACTATAATTTGCATAGTAAAAAACGAATTTGCATCAGCTATTTTAAATACTTTTGTTTAAAATTATATTTTAAACAATGCAAACTATAATTTGCATTGTTTTTAAGCTTGGTAAATAGGTTTTTTCTGGATTTTTTTTTTTTTAATTTGGTATTCATGTGTGATCTTGTTTTAAAGATCTTGAAAAATGCTTTCCAACGATATAAATTTTGTTCAAATCCGATTTATATTTTGAAAGTTATGGTCATTTTTATGTTAAAATTCATTAATTGGGATTTGCTAACGTGCACCGTCATTATTCAACAGATGGGTTTTTCGTCTTTTTACATCGCGCTAACGTGTGCCGAGGACTGTCCTTACATGAAAAAAAAGCATGTCCTCTACTTCAATTTTTTTCCCATGCAAGGGCATCCTACTCATTTTCCGTAAATAGAACTGACTACTTATTCCCACGTGTTCTATATTACTACTGAGGGAGGTTATATAGCCCCACTGAGTCCACATGCAATGCATATAGAAGCTGATTTTTAGAGAGAAAGTTCTTCTCATTATTATGTATATCATCATGTTAAAAATTCAGTTCGTTTTAAAACTTATAAACTCTTCAAATTAACCCTTACAAAAGTTACATATTTTAAACTTTTATTTTGACCGTTGATTTAGAACAGACAGATTTGAAGTAAGAAATTTTAGAATGGACCGATTTCTGGTGACTATGTTCTATTCAATATGTAGATCATCCTCTACAAAAATTAGCCTTTAGATGCATTACATATGGGACCCACAAAGAATTTTTTTAGGGGAGCTTAATTAGCCATCTCATAAATGGCCCCAGAATTATCCATGGCCATGAAATGATCTAAGGGATATTTTTTAGTGACGATCGATGTTCTCCACATCATCTATTTGACAATTAATCTGTTCTACAATTTCTAATCCTTTGTAATCGAACTGTAATATAGGGATGACGCTCCCGTTTTAAAACCGCGCGCTTCTGTTTCAAACCACGCTTTGACGCTCTCAACTTCGAAAGCATTTCGAAATTAGGAATATTTTTTACATGACGTTCTCACTCTCGTTCCATGCTTTGGTTATTTAGTTCTAACCTTTTCAAATTGCCCTTTAAAAATTGATATATTTTAAGCATTTTTTTTCTTTTATCTTTGGTTTGTGATAAATTTTTATATGGTTAAAAATTTTAGATTGAGATAATTTTTGGATAAAATGATCTCTCATGCTGAGAAAAACATAAAATCAGACATTGGGTCTTTTCCATGTAAATCCTACAACAGTGAACATTAGATAATCTATGAGTCATTTATCAAATGTGTCATTTGGTAACAAAAAATGTGTCATTTGATCCCTTCTTATATTATGCGTTGTATTTTACATCTAATACTTGATAATTTGATCATCTAGCCAATCGAGTGTCTTATACATAGTCAAAGAATGGAGAAGTTTGACAAAAGAGCACTCATTAGCGACAGTCTCCGACACCGTGGCTAAACAGCAACGTACAAGGAGGAGTGCATGTATATCATGATGACATCGACCATATAATTGAACTTCTTGTGCGTTGCCTGCATATTCGCTTAATTAATTTGAAATTAGTGGGGCGATCTCACCATTGAAAGTGACCGTTTCCAAAAACAACAAAAATATAAACCAACAAAAACAGAGCGAGACTACACTTTTCCAAACTGACCTTTTCCAAAAAAAAAAAAAAAAACAACATACAAACCAACAAAAAAAAAGGTCACCTTGAAGACCATTTGCAATTAAAAACGTGACATGTAATAATAAAGGTTGTAGATTCGAACTTCAGAGACTAATTCTTCTTCAATTACTATTGAAGGGAAGGTAATCTTATGTCTAGGTTCTAGTTCCATCCGTTCACCAAGAATTTTGGTGAAAATTTGTAGCCTAAAATACTATTGTATTTGCCTTAATTGGGTAGATAAGTGCAATATCATTACACTAAGTTGTAGTGATCCCCCATATAAATTTATAGTATGTTTGGACAAGGGATTTTATGGAGGGATTTTGTGGGGACCAGGGATTTTGAGAAAATATGATTTTTCCACCAAATCTCTGGTCCCCACAAAATTCCTCCCCCAAATCCCTTGTCCAAACAGACTATTAGTAAAATAGGATGTGAATATTTGTAGTCATAAAAATAATTGCATTTATTCAAACCTTATTAAATCAAATTTATGTGGGGACCACTACAATTTAGTTTAATGATTACACTTATATACCAACAATCAAGGTAAATACAATAAAATTTTAGACTGCGAATTTTTGTAAAATTCATCAAATACCAAGCGAAGCCTTAATTAGCCCTTAAGGTAGTTTTTTTTTTTTTGAAGGTTAAAGGGCAAAATCTTATTGAATGAAGACAATTTACAGATGAGAAAATATGAGTACCCGTAACTTACATATTAATTAAAGTTTCCCACCTAAAGTAAACATCATTAAAAGATAAGCCCTCGAAAATGTTCTCCCGCAAGCCCTAACGATAAATTAACGTTTTTATCTTGTCAATTGTTTCCCGAATTATTGTCTCCTTTGATTCAAACACTCGCCCATTCCTTTCAACCCACAAAGACCAACAAATAGCGAAAGGTAGCAAGTTGCATACCTTAATTACCATGCATCTCTTGGTATTGATTTTCCAGCTTGCAAGTTGATTTAAAATATTATCATTTCTTACCCAACACATGTTGAAACTATTAATGAAATAATCCCAAACAGCATTAGCATATCTGCAATGAAGAAATAGATGGCTTGAAGTTTCAACTGTTGACTTGCAAANATTTTTGAATAAAATATATTTCATGCTGAAAAAAATAAAAAAATCAGATATTAAATCATTTCCATGTAAATCCTACAACAGTAAACATTAGATAATCTGTGAATCATTTATTAAATGTGTCATTTGATCTCTTCTCATTTTCATCCAGCCGTCAAGTGTCTTATATATAGTCGATCAAAGAATGGAGAAGTTTGACAAAAAAAAGTACTCATTAGCGACAGTCTCCGAAACCGTGGCTAAACAGCAACGTACAAGGACAAGTGCATGCATATATAGAATATCAACTGCACACCAGTCTCGACTGTCGTCCGTAATATTCTTATAGGAAAATAAAAAACGTTTAATTAAGCTATATATATATATCATGATGACATCGACCATATAATTAAACTTCTTGTGGCGATCTCACCATTAAAAGTGACCGTTTCCAAAAACAACAAAAATATAAACCAACAAAGTACACTTTTATCACAGTGACCGTTTCCAAAAAAAAACCACATACAAACTAACAAAAGGAAAAAAAAATAGTGACGAGAGTCACTTCAAGGGGTAATGCTACATGCACCCCGGATTTGCACACAAAATCATACCCGGGGTCTAATTTGGGTCTAATTTGAGTCTAACTTGGTCTAACTTAGGTCTAATTTTGGTCTAATTTGAATAAAATAATCAGAGGTATTAGCAAAGGTGCAAATCCAAGGTGCTTGTAGCATTTTCCCACTTCAAGACCATTTGTAAGAGTAGTTGAAAACGTGGGCATCTAATAATAGAGGTTGTAGGTTCGAATATTATAAATAAATTCTGAATGGAAAGTTATCTTACCTTTCGGAGGTGGTTCCAGTTCTAACTAAGATTCCTTCCTTCCAACTCTAGGTGTTGGGAGCCTTGTCCCTTAAAAAAGGAGGAGAGTACACTTTTCCACTTGTCAATAACATAGGCCATGTTTCAACCAAAAAAAAATCGACCAAAAATAACGTAGGCCATGTTTCTAATTCGATATATTTAAGTACCAAAACTAAAACTGAAACTAATAAGAATTGAAATAGGGTAGTTTTATCGGAACCAAAACACGTTATTGGCACCTCTCACACTCTACGCACCCAGTTCAAGAAACTGGCACGCAAAGTTGTGAGAAAATTATAATCAATTAAAGGGCTCATTTTTTAAACAGAAATATTTTTTGGACCAATGGTTTTACAAAAATAGTATGGGACACTTATGTGACAAGGTGGGACCTACTATTTTTCTCTCCTAAAAATATTTTAAAAGGGTTTTAACTTACATGACACTGCACAACTTTTATAACTTGGTCGGTAAGTCATTGGGATTGACAATAGAAACTTTTTTTTTTTTTTCTTTTAAGAGGTCAATCAATTTTTAATGAGATAGGATATCAATAACTCAATGGTAACGAAAATCGGACCCAGGTCTAATATGTCATCATTAGTAGACAGTGTAAACTGGCACATGCTATTAAGTTTGTGTGCATTCCACTATGTATTGGATGGTTCCAAATTTTTATGCATTGAATGGTAAGATTTTCATTTTTTCATGTGGTACTATTCTCAATACATATGTCGACCAATAGAAACTTATTCAATCCAAATGAATTTGGGTGTGTGGCTCTGAATTATGGTGTCCCCGTTTATATCCACTCAGACCGTAGATCAAATTTTAGTGGGCTGTTGGACAGAATCTTTTTCTATTACCAATAGCATCACTATCACTGTTTTCAAAATCCGTGGAGGCTTTCTCAGGGAATATCTTAAAGTGTTTGGGGGGACCCCTAAAAAGTGTGTGGCAATATTCTCATTGGCCCAAGGGTATGATTTTAGCAATTTTGGAGAGAAGATCATAAATAAAGACTTATTAGCTAAAGTGGTCCAAAATCACTCCTAATCCTATAATCAGTCATCAAATCAGTTTGTTTCAGATGTGGGTCCACTAGTCCACAAAGAAGGGATTTTTTTGCAAGTTAGATGTCTTCAAATTAGCTAAATTTTTGTAGACATAATATTATCATTATTTATAAGATGCCCACAAAAAATCAGCTCAATCAGAAATATCTAACCCTCCAAACAAATCACTTTAAATGTAAGCCGTTCATTCACACTATTAAAGTTTAAATTAAGTGTTTGTGGTACTAGAGGGTGCTAGAGGTCTCGGATTGAGCTGATTTTTTTAGATATGGTTCAAATAGTATAATCAACATACATATCCAAAAATCAACCTATTTAGACAACCTTAAGAAACTAAATAAAACACAAAACTTAAAAACTTATCATGTGCCCTTCGGGCACATGTTAACAAAATCCATATATCAATTTGCAGGCGGATTGGAGTGATCTTCTTAAGGGTCAACTCATTTAATGTGTTTTCATTTATGAACACATATCCAGTTTTCAGACAAGAGTCATCTAAGAGTTAAGGCGTAGCAAGGGTCTTTTTCTACGACGTCGTAGTTGTAGGGTATGGGACAGTAGTAGTCTATGTAATGGGGGAGAGGACAGGAAGGATTTACTTGATGATAAGTTGGTGATCCGAGGCGTAGGGTCTTTATTTACATGTTTTTTTTTTAGAGTAAATGCTGAGGGGCCCTCCTTTTTGGGGATCGACCTTCACTTAGTATTTCTTTACTTATTTGGCCCCACATGGAGAGATCAATAAACTTTAGATATCTCTTTTATTTTTATCATTCATTTCCAATTAATACACGATGAGCATAGAAGTTTGAGGTTGATATAAATTTGGTGAAATGATATATATGGTACGAAAAATATTCTCACAAAAAAAAATCATTTTTTGGATTATCTTTTTAACCCTCTTTACAGTAGGTTTAAGTGGAGGTCAACTTAGCATACTCTTTTATACGAATTTTATGTGAGTCTAGGAAAGTTTAAAAAAAAAAAATAGAGCGTTGCTAGTGAAGATGCTGTTCTTGCTGACTCAAATCACAAAGTTCCAACATTAGTTAATTGTTATATAGTTTTGGAGTTAGGATTTGCAGACATGCTTAAAACAACATGTTGTAAACACGATCCATGTGGGAGCCTACATGGAGATAATTCAACAGTATGATGACGATCTTCTCACTATGTAGATCATCTTCATATAAAATGTATTTCATTCTAAAACTTATAATTCCATCAAATATTAATTTAAAATTAATTGTAAAAATAGATGGTTCATAAATTACACAATTTTTAATGGGCTTAAAATTTTTAGAATGATGTGATTTTTTGTGAAAATGATTTATATAGTACTTATATCATCCTCACAAAAAATCAGCCCTTGGATCATCTCAATTTAAATCTCACATAAACAGTATCAATAAAATATTGATTTAAGCATGTTTGTGGATGCCGACTCATAGTTTTGACTCATCAAAGAGTGTTCACTATAAAACTACTTTGTGTTGTTGTGCAGAATCTAGGGAACTAGTAGGCCACTCCTTTTTTCTTTACTGGTAGAAATAGTATAATATATATTAATGAAATATAATAAGGTACAAAGAGCAGAGAAATTCAAAAAAATAATTAATTAATAAGAATGCTGAAGTAGGCTCTGCGTGGCTCCGCCCTCCAAAAAAAAAACACCGCCCTTAGCAAAGTTTTTTAGCCCACCCATGTTACAAAACAAATACCACGTACTTATGTGGCAGAGTGGGACCTATCACTTTTTTCCTCTCAAAAATATTATGAGGGGGTTTTTAACTTATGTGGCAGTAGAACCCACCATACCACATAAGCATCTGGCATTTGTTTTGTAATATAATCGGGCCAAACAACAGCGCTGATTATAAAATAGGTTTGATCTGGATGAGTTGGACCTTCAATGTTTCAGACTCCAGGCTGGTTCCAGGTTTGGCTTCAGATTTCGTTTTGTGACCCAGCCCGGTTAAACTGAGATTAATAAATGGTTAATATAAGGTGAAATGTTACAGTAATTCTAGATTTGCACCTTAAACAATACCTCAGATTATAAAATTTGATTTTAAACCAACTTTAAAGCGAAGTTAGACCAAAATTACACCCATACTAATTTTATAATTTGATGTATTGTTTAGGGTGTAAATCTAGGATTTCTGTAACAGATCCAACTGATGAAATATTATAGGTCATGTTGGTCAACCATGTTTGCATTGTGTGGGTATGTCTAGTTTTAAAAGCTTTTGGGAACTGTTAAATCGAGTAGATGATGTCGGGGAATAGCTATTTCAGTCCTTTAAGATTTTGGAGTGGTATTTTTTTTACCTTTTGCAAGCATGTCCATGATTGTGAAAAGATAAGTTGTTTTTCTCTCCAATTTTAACTACTAAAAACAGTCCAATATTCTCTCCTTTTTCTATTAAGAATGGGATTGAATGAAGGATTATAAGTAATTAATACTCGTTAGCATGGTTCAAAATCTCGTTTCGTTTCGAAATGTTTCGGTTGTTCGTTTCGGTATTTTAGCTTGCCGAAACGAAACATTACTTGAATTCGTTTTTTCCGAAAGTTTCGTATCGTTTCGAAATGTTTCGAATTGTTTCGGAATGTTTCGAAATGTTTCGAATGGTATCGGATTGTATCGGGTTGTATCTTTTATGAATGTTTCGAATAGTATCGAAATGTTTCGGAATGTTTCGAAATGTATCGGAATGTTTCGAAGTGTTTCGAAATGTTTCGAATTGTTTCGGAATGTTTCAGGTGTTTCGTAATTCCAATGTTTCGATATTGTATCGTATCGTTTCGATGAATGTTTCGTTTTTTCAACATACCGAAACATTCAATCGATACGAGATTTTGAACCTTGCTCGTTAGAACCAAATCCAGAATTAATTTTAGGGAGAAAGAGAAGAACTAATTAATGAGTTGAAAGAAATCTCATGGACGACAATATTAATGCATCAAGAAGAAGAAGAAGCAAATCGTAATCAAGCAACATTAATTCTTCTTGATGTTCAACGTGAAAATCGTTTCGAGATGTTGAGAGAACATTTTAAGCAGATTCTTCGTGGTCGTAAGCACCCGCCCACTCCCATTGATTGACAGACTAATGGTAGCTGAAAAGAACTCATACAGTTCATCATATTTGGAAAAGAAATTAACAAAGAGTGACGTTGATGATAATCAAGGAAGGCTAATTAATGATACCAAATGAATTTGCGAAAAATCAAATACTTCCTTTGTTGAACTTGATGGAAAGAGAGGATCGCCATGCAGGAATCCCTGTAATTATTTATAACGATCGTTTCAAGACCCCTGTTCTTACATCCGGGTGGAACAAATTTTGCGAGGCATGTCAACTCAAAGTTGGCGAAACCATACATTTATGGGTCTTCCGCCATATTTTTACTGAGGAGCTCTGCTTCGCCATAAGTATTATTGAAGAATGATTAATTAATTAGGATTTCAGAATTGATATTTAACTTAGATGAATATTAATTGTTCTCTCTCTTTTGTCTTTTTTTTTTTTTCCTTTTCTAGATTCAATTCTTCGTTTACGTATCTTTGGAATTATTATAGAATTGAAACTTCAATAAAATTCTGAATTAGTTTTTGTTCGTTCGAACTTCAATAATTATAGAGAGTTTAATTATTTATATTTTTTAATTATTTTCTATGAAGCACTTTGGGGTCGAGTGTCCGTATCGGACACGTGTTCGACACTTGGACACACGGACAGACGGTGGATCCTTCAAATATATATTTTGTGATATTTTTTTGCGTGAATATGTTCAAAAAATGAAACAAAACATGACACATTCATGTTTTTTGTGTTTCTTTGTTTTCCATTATTGTCAAAACTCTTATTGCAAGGAATTTTCTAGAGTTCTTTCAAGAATTTCATCTATGGAATAAATTTTTAATATAAATTTATATTATTTATTTATATATCCTTACCGTGTCCGTGTCCTACATTTTTTAAATTTGGCGTGTCGTCGTGTCATGTCGTATCCGTGTTCTCGTGTCTGTGTCCGTGCTTCTTAGATTGTCTTTTCTTGCACACTTAAATCTCTAAACATTCTCATAAAAAAATTCGCCTTCGCCGTGGGATCATCTTTATCTATTCCAAATTCCAAACAAGCTAATACAATGTCCGGTTTAATGGGTGAGAGTCCTAGCATGATCCGGATTTGGATCGGTTTAATGGGAATTTGGAATCGTCCGGTTCTTTAAAACAATGTCCGGTTGAGCCTCATCGGGCGTGGGTTGAGCGGAGCCCGCCCAAGTTCCACCTGGGTGCTCAAAACAGAAAAGGTGGTGCTGTACTGTGGTGCAACATTTGTTATTCTTCTGAGTTCTCTTATTATTAGGGTTTCAATTTCGTCGTATGCTCCCTTCGATTCAATTGAAGATCTTCCTTGTAAGTTTGATTGATTTAGGTACCTGTGCCGAGATTTCTGTATTTTGGGGTGAGTAGATTTCATATTTTCATTCCAATTTAGAGGTTATTTGTATTCTTATTCTGTTGATTTTGTCTATATTTGATTTGAACTTTAACTCTTCAATTTCAATCATCTTCTTTTGGATCGCTACTTCATGCTTAATTCTGTTCTGGGTCTATTTGATTTTGGGTTTTTGTTTCCATGAATTTGTTGAAATCTTAACTAATTTGACATTAAGCATTAGTTTTAGAGATTCCCCTTTTGACAACATTTACTGGACAAGATGTTGATTTTATCTATAACATAAAAACAGTGTTGATTTTATCATGCTTTATAATTTTAAGAACTTTTTGTTAGATTTAAGATCCCCTTTTATTTGTGATAATTTTGAGAATCTTTTGTTCAGTTATCCATTTTCATGATGATTAATTCTTCATTTTAGGGTTCAAAATCATAAAGATTTGTATTTGTAGCTAAGAGGTGTAAAGGGAGAATTTACTTCGAGAACATTCGATATATTTTCGTGCATAAAATGGAGGATGGTAATGGGATTGAGCTAAGTTTGGGTCTACCATGTGGTGGAGCAGCTGATAAACTAAGGAGTAAAGATGTTAGTTCTTCAGATATTAAGACAGAGGAAAGAGGTAATGATAACAACTTGATTGGGGATGTGAAGAATTTTCATACTACAATCATCGAAATACAGGATTCGGATGATGGGCCTAAAAGAAGTGATCCGACGCATTCTGGGAAACAAATGGCAGAGGAAAACTTCTTTACTGACCTAGGAAAGTCTTCTTCTGTTGGTGGTGATGGTTCTATGAACTCATATGAAAGTAACAATTCGCAGTTCATAAAGTGTGAAGGACTCTGGGTGGGAGATGATAAATTAAAAGCCGTGGAGGAAGGGAAATCTGATTCTCATGAGATGGGGCAGAAGCTGTGGCCAGAGACAAGTAACAAACGTAAATTGTTGTTCGAGGAGATAAATTGCCCAAAGAAGCATGAGAGAGAAGTTCAACATGTTGAGACGCATGGTAAGAATCCTTTTATGGTTGCTATGAATGTCATGAAAACTTGTTTTATTAAGTTCAAATTTGTTTGAATGATTTTCTAGTTGGAATGGTTGAATTGAGATGGATCCTAGTATTTTATTCCTCGCTGCTTTTGGGAAGATTTTTTATTTATTTATAAACAACAAAATAGATGGAGAAGTTAGAATTGCCAAGATCATGATGTTTTTTGACTCTTATGGTTATAATTTTTCTCTTCAGTGTATGCTATGCTATGTCATTTGGTAGAGGCTTTTACATTTGAATTTTCTTTCTTTTACCTTCTTGAATGCAGCTATCCTCCGAAGACGTCCTCATGGTTCAACAGAAACTTTACCTGACGAAAGAAAGGCATCAGAATCGGCAAAAGGTGCTGGAAAACAGCATGTTGTAGAAGACGGCGGTGCATCTTCCTCTTCTCAAACACATGATGAGATGAAAGGAAACAGTGTAAACTTCAGGTCTAAAGAAGCATCTCACCAACAGGTAGTGGAAGGTTTCCCACCTGAAGGTTCAGCTATAAGACCGGGTATCGCTCCAGGTCTGAAATTTGGTGGATCTGGTTCCTACCCAAAGTTACCATGGGTTAGCACTACGGGTCCTGGACCCAATGGTAGGACTATTTCAGGGGTGGCCTACAGGTATGACAAAAATCAGATAAAGATCGTTTGTGCTTGCCACGGATCCCATATGTACCCTGATGAGTTTGTTCAGCACGCCAATGCAGACCAGCCTAACCAGGAGCACAACACAGATCGAGTGTCCTTTCCGAGTAGTAATCCCGCAGCCTCAGCTAAGAGTTGATATCTTGTTCTCTCTGTGAAGCTAGACAAATAAGTTGGTTGACATATTATGAACATTCCTTTCTGTAGTATCATGTACGATTTGTAATCTCCCTTGTTGTGTTTCTTACTATATACATTCAGTTACTTATTTTTTTTCTGATCAGCAAAGGTTTATTCTGCTTGTAACACTTCATGTAGTTTTGAAGCATACATTATTGGATGCTTAGAACACTTATTGTGTTAAATACAGAGCTTACCAACTTTGACTTATGTCTTGGAACAGATTCGAAAACCCCTCAACATTTGATAATTGGGATATGGAATGAGGACTAGGAATTTGAACAATTAAAATGAGAATTATAGGAGAAAGGTTATATTTTTTGGTTTAGTTCCGGCTTGATTCTGACATGGGTTCCTGATCCACAACGCAGAATTCCAAATAGTGATCTGCAAAAGTCATTCCTTTTCAATTATATTCAGCTCAGCTGCTATTCATAATAAATCAAACTGAAGCTTTATACAAATTGTTACTGATGTAGAAGTATTGGAGAAAGCTTTATATTCATTTGAGATGTTTACTGAAAAGATGCCTCCACAGATTTTACCGACTTAGGCATTAAAATTTATGAGGTTTGAAATTTGTTAGAAAGAAAAACTTGAAGATGGTAAATTCAATCCTTAAATAGAGATTCAATATACTAATATAGTGTTTCTCTTTTAAATGCATCTCTTAGTAACCAACAATGAATGTTATCTGTTGGAATAGCAATGGTTGCAGTATAGACATAATAAGAAGACTGGTGACCTATATGCAACTTCAGAAGAATTGAAGTTAAAAATGAGGTAAGACAGGTAAAATCCTTTGGTTTGAGGTTTTTTCTTTACATTTTTCTAGATATTGCCATCTTTAGTTACTTATGTCCACTGTCCAATGTTCTAACTATATCTGAAGGAGTTGGATTGCAACCCGAATCCTCGACTATAGGTTTTGTCTACTAAATCTCAATATAAAGGGTTAACAAATAAAATCTGCATAGGATACATTACAATGTAAAAGATTTAAGTACAAGAGGGAGATTAGTACTATAGAAAGTACAATAATCTGTCAATCTATCTATTATCTATCTATATATCTGACTGCGACTGTCTGTTTTTTTGTGGTTTTGTAGTTTCATACATTCAGAAAGGATGATAACCTAAACTTCCCGAGCTCTCAACGTCAGAGTTGCTAGAGTGAGGGCTATGCGGCTTCCTAATGTTACGCAATTGACTGCTGACACTACTGTTAGGACTCTCTTTTCTCTTAGCTTTCTCTGTTCTCCATGCCCATTTTCTGAGCCAGTGCCTTGCCAACATAACCCCAAGACCCACAGAAACAGACAATACAGATCCTCCACCAATCGAAACCACAGCAACCAACACCCAGTTTGACCCCTTACCATTACGTGTAATAACCCACGTTGCTGCAATGTAAGCCACAGCCATGAATGAAACAGAAACCCACATGATCTTATGTGTCACAACCAACAATTTCATCATAGTTTTACGCTTGAAAGGGATGACACTAACAAGGACAATGACGATCCCAAGAGAAGAGAACAGAGCCACATTGTTGCAGACCATGAAGATCTTGTAAGGAGTAGTCTTTCCCATAACTGACTTGCCAGCCAAGGGCCCTTCTTGGTGAACACCACCTGGGGGATTAACTCCAGCAGCAAAGGTAACAGTTGCTATTAAAACAGCAACCAGAGTTATTGTGTTCCGAGCATTTCGGAGACCTTCATTGTGGAGATCGAGTTGCTTTTCTCTCCTGTGAGTGTGGCGCTTTCTCCGGTGAGTATTGGCTGGAGAATCAATAGTCTTTTTTGACCACCAAGATTGTGCTTTGATGTTATTTTCAATTGATCTTGCTGAAGTGGTATTATTGGTAACCCGTCGAATTTCAGGTGATTTTGGTGGCAACTGGTTGCTGTTTTTGCCACCGGCTTCTTGTAATGTTGGTATAAGCAGAAGTGCACCAGAACTGCTTACATCTGTCTCTGCAACATCTAGAGGCGTAAATCCCTTCCGATTAAGAGCATTGACATCAATACCAGACTTGGTCACTAAGAATATAATCATCTGTTTTTGTTCACAAGAAACCGAGAAAGAGAAGGAAATCACAACCAAATTTGTAAGTTCTGAACTTGGTACTGTGAAATCAATATATACGTACGTATATACCACTGAAATTTTCTTTTAGTATCAACAGGTCGTTTCTTGTACCGTCACCTAGTAAATATGTTAATTCTGATTTTGGTAGTTCTTTTCGGTTCTCAGTATTTCGTTCCAACTATCGACATTGTAAACTGGTTCTAGGTTCTATTAATTGGGTTCCTATTCCATCAGAAAACAAAGTACCAAGAATGGAAATCTCATACTATTATTGGCTTCAGTTCTGTACTCAAATATGTGAAATCGAAACCAAGATACTTGGTTCTAATTCTATCTGGTTCCTGGTTATAGTATCCATTAACATTGCTATTTTCTTATGTTGCTTTCTGAATATGGAAGCAAATTGTGGGAAAGAATAAGTTATTTAAAATTATGTAATGCTATTATATATTATTTAATGTTAGAATTGAGCTATTCAAATATTCAATACAAGAGTTTATTAATTAGATAAAGAATTATAACTTTAATAATATAATTTGTTTATCTTAAAATTTATAAGAATGATCATAGAATTTGCAGTATAATAGTATAGATAATATCATATTGACTTGACTTTGAATTATTCATCACCTAATATTATGTTTATAAACAGATACAGCAAACGAGTCGATTTCACAGAGACTTGAATTTTTGCAATTTAAAATCTAGAACTATCGCAATCTACATTAACAAAAAATAATCATAACTTAATTCGACTACGTTAACCAAAAAAAAATAAAAAAATTACGTAACAAGAGAAGACTCTTATGGTTCAAGTTTTTCTTACAGTTGTGAGTTTCGCAGCAGTTGCTAGATGCAAGATGGTGTTGCCATCGTTGTCAGGTAAGTTCACCAAGTTGGTGATGTTGAGTGTTTCTACCATGTACTTGACTGCTTCAAACTGGTTGTTCTTCACACCTAAATGTAAGACGGTTTCGCCTGATTTCGTCAACATTTCGGCCGATTCAAGACTGGTCGAGAGGATCTCGTCGAGGATGTTAACTCGACCTTTGATCGCAGCGCAGTGGAGAGGAGTCCTGCCTTCATTATCTTGTATGGAAGACAGGTCTGAATCTAGCCTTAGAAGCTCTCTTGTTATACCAAGATGTCCTTTGCTGCAAGCTAAGTGCAAAGGGGAACAACCCTGGGGGTCTCTTTTCCATGCAAATTCTGGTTCTACTTGCAATATTTCTTTAACAATGTCTGTTAACAAATGTAAATAACAAGTAATTTACTATATCAGTCTTTAAGTACTTAGTAATTAGCATTGCCTAACTTTGTCTATTCAATCATTTCATTTGTTTTAATTAATTGAAAAAAGTTTCTAATTATGTAAAATTAACCCTTATATCAGCCTCATGTGGGTCCCATATAACTGTATAAAAACCTAAGAAGCACATAAACTCCTCTAAGGGAGCAGTGTTCGTGACGTGTCCTGTTTTTAGTCAATAATTTTCGAAAAAAAAATAAAAATATCGCGTCGTGTCCGTGTTCATGTTTTTTCGCCATGTTCGTGCTTCTTAAGTAAAAACTAAGTAAAAAGGAGTACTGTTTTTTGTGCACCCTCTTTTAACAGTGGGTGTACATTCCCTCCTTTTTCAATGGAAAAGTGTTTGAAGGGGTGAATGCACTTATTTCATAGCTGAACTCACACCTTGAAAAACTTAGCCAAGGGAGAATAGAGTAAAGTGTATGGTGCGTGCACAAAATAGCGTTGCGTAAAATTATCTTTTCTCATTATCTATTTATTTTATTATTAAAAGAGAATCAACCTTAGAAGTAGTTATGATGTTGAAAATTATAGCCTTCATAATTTACCTTTAGTAAATATAAAAAAAAAACTTATGACCAAGTATTTGAATATATAAAATAGTTAATAAAAATAAATTAATTTTTTTAACCATTGAGTTTGTCAACTTATATACATCACGCTTGGAGGAGGGTTTGTGTAATTTAATGCGACGAGGTTAATTTGTGCTTATATATAATCTAGTATGTTAGGTAATATGGTGCATCAAAATGCACTGTATTATATCGGACTTCGAAATTTGTAATCATTAGGGATTTGTTAGGAAGTGATATCTCAAGACTCTTTAAATTATAATAATCTACACAAACCCACGTACGGTATATGTAACCTCATCAATTCTAATATCATTGTAAGGGTGTGGCCATAGACCTGGTTCCGGTTCCACATATTTTAGTACTAGAACCGGAACCGGTAAGAACCGTTTCCAAATTTTGGGTATCAATTAAGTTATGGTAAAAGTGTTTCTAGCTACACTCATCAGGGATTCTCACTAGGGCTGAAAGCCGGACGGATTGGGTTAAATTGGTGCTTTGACCGAGTCTAACCCAAACCCAAAGTTCTTAAACCTCAATAGTCAACTCAACCTAGCCCAACCCAACATTGGGTGGAGAATTTTTCAATCCAACCTAACCTAAGTGGGTTACATCGGGTTGATCGGGTTACTTCGGACTGCATGAATAATAATCATAAGATCTCTTCGTATTTTGTAATTATAAGTTAAAATAGACTCCCTTTTCCTATCAAAAGAAAAAAGATAGTTTTTGAATATTATATAAAAATTAAGATGTTTCTCATAAGTCATTATATAGTCTAATGAAGAAGATGGTAAAAAACAGGAGAATTGAAAGACCATTTTAAAATGACAACGAAAATTATGCAAAAAAAAAGTGATTAACTATAAGAATTTAAAAAGATTAATAAGCTTAATATATAGAACTAAATTTATTAAGACACGGTAAGAATAAATAATTTTATGCATGTTAACTATCGGGTTTGGGTTAGGTTGGATTGCCTGAGACTTATGACTAAGTCCGTCCAACAAATTTTCGGACGGGAACTTTCTCTGACCGGACCCGAGCCGTGCCTAAGAATTTTTGACTGCGCCCAACCCAATATCGGATTAGTCGCAAGTTGCTGCTCCAACTTTCACCCCTAATTCTCACCCACAAAATTCATTAGCTGACTATCACCAATCAAATTTAGAGAGAAAATGAGAAATACCTTTAATTTACTTTTTCTCTTCAAATTTAATTAGAGATAGGTGAAATTCACGTGGGAGTAGAATTTTTGGTCGAAATATGTATGAACTTTATACCTAAATGCCCCCCGGACGCCGCAACGTGCAGCGAAGTCGTTACTCCATCCTCCTCCAACCTGATCAGCCATGCATAATTCATCAATAAATGTTTCACAATTTCAAATCGACCACGCTTGGACGCCACAAATAAAACACTCTCGTGTTCACGGTTAAGCTTGAAAACAACCGAAGGATCAGTATCTAACAGAATTTTCATAACCTCGACGTGCCCTTCTCGACATGCTTCGTGCAATGGAGTCTCCATATTTTCATTTTCTTCTAAAACCTTTTCCCACTTCATTTTAATTATCTCCTTCACCAATTCAATGTGCCCAAATTTTGAAGCCAAGTGTAACACAGTGTTCATGGAACGCTGGGTAGTTTGTTCTATAATTTGATCACCGTTTTCTCGAACAAGTTCGAGAAAGGAGGGAACGTCGCCGCTTAGAGCTGCTTCATGAAGTCTCCTATCCATTTTCGAAGCTCCGGCGATGTCGAAGGAAGAGGAGGAAGAGAGAGAAAGAGGCCGGGTGGAAGAGTAGTTGGGTAGAGAGAATAATTAAGGAAAATAGGGAGAGCCGACACAACATAATATATATATATATAGATGGAAGAGATAAAAGGGAACTACAATTTCCACAAAACGCAGCCGCCATGAAATTTCAGTGGAGGCACCGCGTATTATGTGAACGATTGTTTTGTTTGTTTCTCTGGACTGGACAGGAGTCTGAAGGACTATAAAAGTCGAGTGAAACAGCAAGTGTTGATGTCAGTACTAGCTCTTATTAATTAATTTGTTATCTTTCTTTTTTTTTAGGGTAGAATCTTTTGAACTGCTAAAAGTAAAGAAGGATATTTTTTCAGTTTAGAAGATTCTAGAATATATATCACACAAGAGCTAGAATGAGAGAGAGAGAGAGAGAGAGAGAGAGAGAGAGAATGACTAGTATATCCCAAGCTACAAATTTAGCTAGACACGTTCCATATATACCCTCTAAAGCCAATGACACCACTCATTCTACTGTGTTTAATTGCAAAGAACTGTGTTGTGTTATGTGATGCTAGACTTACAGAATTCTCTACTGAAGTTGACAATTCACGGGGTGCATATCATCCCCCGATGATGCATATCACGAGAGCCTGTGGGACTCATACACTACCATTGGATTGCTTTCTGTAGCAAGAATTTGCTGTAAATCTATTATTATCCTATACGAAAATATGTTCATTTTTATCATTTCTAACAAAGTATGATTTTTGGGGGTGCAAGGAAAATAGAAATGTATTCCATCGTATTATGTTTAGAACAAATTATTCATCGTTAAATAAACACCAGGCTTTGTGGGATTTAAATTTGTCCAGAGTTATAACCGTCAAAGTAGACTTAGCAAGTGACCCGACAACCCTACCTTAACCCGACCATAACTTAACCCGCTAGTAGACAAGTTAGGGTTAGGGTTAAGTATTCCTAACCCATTAACCAAGAATTTTATTAAGATTAGGATCGATCCTAACTCGTTTCTGCTTGTTTTATATAGAAAAATGTTAAACTTGTCAGAATTATTAGTACTAGACAAACTGACACATTTAATAAACGAGTCAGGAATATTACTATTCTTGACTGGTCAACCCGCCCATCCATCTAAGGTTGACCCTAGTCCGTTGCTAAGTCTACGTCAAAGGATCCTTGAGAGTGTGATTTTATCCACCCACTTTATAGGTGGGTGGACATTACGGTCCATCATCTAGCCGTCAAATTGAATATTGTCAAACCCGCTCGCCCCCTTGACCTTGAAGCACTCGAGGGCTGGATGATGGATGGTAATGTTTACCTACCTATAAAGTGGATGTATACAAAAATGTGGTAGTGTTATGTATTGGATTTGTAAGAATTACCATACTATCATAGTAATTTTACCAGGTACATGGGTGGCATATTAATTGTAAGTCTTTTAGACTAAATTATCATTTTCACTTACTAACCCTTTTTAATAATGACTAAAACACCCTGCATCAGATATAAGGTAATTTTATCGCAGGTACATGAAGATGAATCAGCGGTTGATTTTTTTTGAGAATATATGTTTTCATTGCTATATACATCATACTCACCAAAACTCAGCCCATATATTTTAAACCTTTTATCCTCATAGAAAGATGATAACAGGTAAAATGGGGATACCTTTTATCCTCATAGAAAGATGATAACAGGTAATATAGCGATGAGAACATTCTCACCAAAATTCAACTATTGATTCAACTGTATATGGACCAGAAAAGCCAAAATCAACAAGGGATAGAGAGATAACAGGCAAAATGGGGATAAAATTATTGATCTTCAATTTCTCTTAGCATCGAAAAAAAAAAATATGGTATATGGGTTTAGAGGGGATGGAAAACCCACTTTAGCTTTCCCGCGCGCTGCATTATTGATGGGAGATGACGACCTATCTGGCCTCACAGGAACCACGTATTCTTTTTTCTCACAGAAGGATAATGACTAAATACTCCTTAACAAATTGTAATTGATACAGTTGCTGTTTGACATACTTGAAAGGGTATAATGGGTAGAAAACTGCTTGTCTTCCCTGCATTATTGATAAGAAGATATGACGACCTGTCTGACCTCATAAGAACCACATATTTTCTTTGTTATTTACTGAAGAATGACTTTTTCAAGATTGTGAAGTGTGAACAAATCTAAGGAAATCGATACAAAACTATAAAGCTAAAAGACTCTAAGAAAGAGCTTTATGAGAAATTGAGAATTTATCGGGCTGGCTAGATGTACGGCTTCTTATGGGGCCCACGTAAGTTGATTTAAGTATTAATTTTAAAACTTTTAATCCCTCTAAAAGTTTATAAAAAAAATTATGGAAAATGTAAAAAAAGTCCCTAAAAAAATAGTCATTGTGATTTTAATCCTTTTTTATAAATTTAGTCCTTAGTTTTGGAAATAAAAGTCATAAAAGTAGGGACTAAATTTATAAAACAAGGACTAAAATCGCAATGACTTTTTTTTCAGGGACTTTTTTTACAAAACCCCTAAAAATTATCAGTGAAAAATAAATCATGAGAAATAGAGAATTTTTCGTGGAGTTGAAAGTTTTAGAATGAACTGATTTTGGGTGAAGATGACCTATATAGTAAAGAAAACATTCTCATAAAAACTCAATCATTAGATCAACCTTATGTGGGTCCCACAAAAGGTTGTACATCACATTTATGCGTGTGAGCTGATCCAGACTCTAATTTTTAGTAGGTAATATGATTTTTATCAAGTTCGTAACATTTGGCACGTGAACGAAAGTAAGTGTCTAGGCATCTCTGTACCACAGATCAATCATGCCCAAGTACTACCGAGGAACACACAAGTCAAGGCACACTATTGCAAGCATTATATGAGTGAAATCTTTACTAACCACGTGGTAAGATTTGAACTCAAGACCTACCTTTAAAGTAGAGGGATAAGATTTGAACTCAAGACCTATCTTTAAAGTAGAAGAGTAACAATCCATTGGGATATCTAGTGGTTTTCTCTAAGAAATAGTTTGACTAGGGTATTCTCCCTTTCCAACCATTCATTTGGGGCTGTCAATAAATCGGTTCTTTATTGGTTGTTGAAGTATCTGGACCAGTTAACCTATTAAATAAGTTCGTTTTGGTTCTACAAGAAATAAATAAGTTCGTTTTGGTTCTACAAGAAATAATTATCTTGGTTCCATTTTTTTGTAGAAGAGATGTGCGGAGTTTAAGTTTAAGCTATTATTAAAAGCAGACACTATCAATTGTGCTAGTTGACACATACATCATTAATAATATCTTTGAAATCTTGGATGAAAGAACAAGGAATAAACTCTACAAATTTAGAAGCAAAACGCAGCTTGGAAGAAACTTAGCAGCCATATTGGTTTCTCTATAAACATGAACAATTTGAAATCTAGACTGGGCCTACACATCAAATCAAAACCCAATGATCAGAATCAGAACCAATAATATATCCAAGTTCCAATTCCACCTATTTGATTGCAAAACCAAAATGAACTGCAATTTTCAGATCTCACCACTAAAATTTGATGACGGCCTCTAATTAGTTTGAGACTTGCTAAAATTTGGAGCCTACCACAAAGTTCTTGGTGCCCACTAATATAATTCTTTTTGTTTAATAAATTTAAGTAGAACAACAAGGAATTGGAACCGACCCATCGCATCGATTGAAAGTGTGGGCCTAACATCAAATTAAAGCCCAACAATCCCACCAACAAAGCTACTTTTGCAATTCTGCATTGCATGGATGGGTCCCACTAAAAGGGCACAAACTAAAAGAGGCCCAACAACACAAAAGCTAGCCCTATAGGAGAAAGTAAATTCGAAAGTGATCAATAATGCACCAAACATAAGTAGCTGCACATCACCAACTTAATCCATCATTGCTAAAAATGAAAAAAGCAAACATTTGAGCACAAAAGGCTTTTTTACATGCAACACATCATCTCATTCAAACCAAATTGAAATACAAAGATTCACAAAGAAATAAAAGAAAGAAAAGCAAAAAAATCTGCTATTCCTCCTATTATTACAAACACAAATTTTGGATTTGAAATATTCCCAACATGGTTCAATTAATTTAGAAGTCATTGGTGAGAGGAACATGTTCAGTTGTAATGAACACGTTGCCGTAAATAAGTCCGGCTAAGCCTCCGCCGATGAGGGGACCAACCCAGTAGATCCAGTTGTCCGTGAAGTCTCCGCTAGCAACGGCGGGACCGAAGGAGCGAGCTGGGTTCATTGATCCACCGGAGAAAGGTCCAGCTGCCAAGATGTTGGCACCAACAATGAAACCAATGGCAATAGGAGCAATGGTTCCCAAGGAACCCTTCTTGGGGTCAGCGGCGGTGGCGTACACAGTGTAGACCAAAGCGAAGGTGATCACAATCTCCATGACTACTCCTTCGATTGCTCCCACACCGGCTGCAAGGCTGTGGATTGGAACGGCCTAAAAATTGTTTGTGACAAAAAATGGGTCACATAGTTCTATAAAAATATAGACACATTGTTGCCTCAATATTTGATGAAGTTAAAAACAAGTTTGTGTAAGTTATTATAATGCCAAAACTTGGTAGTATGGTTATTATCACAAAGTTTTCAAATTAAATTATCATTATTGTTAATTTTCACAAGCAAATCTATAATAAAATATAAAAAAAAAAAATCAAATATAATATATTTGTCATTTGACAAGGTTAAAAAGTAATATTTCAAACCCAACACTAGATAGTATAAATTGATGTCAAATAAATCTACATTTTGATCCCCTAAGGATATGACATAATCAGAAAAAAAAAAATGAAATAAAATAAAATAATTGTAGATCATAAACATCACATTTGCATATTAGGGTTCCTAAAAAGTAATTACCATGTCCAACTGTGCTATATATATTTAATACAAAACATGTATTTTACAGTATTAGTAATAAAGGGTATATTTGTCATTTGACAAGCTAAAAAATAGGGTCTTAGCTTAATGAGTGTGCTAACTGCATCATTTGTCTTTTATAATAAAGGGGTAAATCAAAAGGTTGGAGGGCCTAGCAATGCAAATATTTTCAGTAAACCTCAAGATAGTAAAAAATTTCATAAACCCTTTTTTTTTTTAATCGAGCTTTAGATCCCAAAGAAGCAATTTTATGAAAGATTTTGTTAAGGTTATGTGTTTTGTTTAGTTCTTTAAGTTTGTCCAAATGAGCTGATTTTTTTATATGTATTGTATTTATACTATTTGAATCATATCTAAAAAAATTAGCTTAATCGGAGATCTCTAGCACCCTCTAACACTACGATCATTTAATTTAGACTTTAATAGTGTGAATGAACGGCTAGCATTTAAAATGATTTATTTAGACGGTTAGATATCTCTAATTGAACTAATTTTTGTGGACATCTTAAAAATAATATTAGTATTATATCTACAAAAAATCAGCTGATTTGATGATCTTTTAACTTGTAAATTTACTCCTTAAAAAATAACCTTATCACGTGCCCTTAGGGCACACACGTTAACAGGACCCTTTTATGAATATTGGATCTGTTATAAAATATAACATTCTGAAAGCATATTAGTACTGGTTGTGCATTAAAGTGTAGTATATAATTAAGAGAACATAATTAATTAATTAATTAACTAAACATATTTATTAATTAAGCTAATTAATTACCATGCCGCCAGTAACGGCCTTGAGGATGAAGCAAGCAACGATGGCTCCAACAAGTTGTGCAATCCAGTAGAAGATGCCAGTTAGGATGGTGATCTGTCCACCGAGAGCCAATCCGAAGGTGACAGCTGGGTTGACGTGTCCACCTGAGATATTAGCACCAACTGCGACGGCCACAAATAGGGCAAACCCATGGCAAACAGCAATAGCAACAAGCCCGGCCGGATCTAGAGCCGCACCAGTAGTCAATTTGCCTGCAATACATTAACAATACCCCCCACCAAAACCATTTAATTAATTAATATTTTAAAAAATTTATATTTAAATACTAATTAAAGAAACATGGAAAAGTTAAAGAAGTTGGTAATATCTAAAAGAGACAAAATTGGAAATGACTAATCATTAGTAAAAGTTAAAAAAATTAGTATAAAAAACTCAATTCAGAAATTCCACTTTAATAATTAAAAAAATTAAGAAATTCCACAAAACAATTTTGATTATAAAATGTCTGCATAAATATCATTTATGCATATCTTATTTGGCTATAAAATAACGCAAAATTTGAAAACACTATACAATTATATGTTTCGTAACGATTGAACCTACGATCTCCACGGGATGAAGAACATAAGACACAATCTAGGTAAGCTAATTATTTATGTAAGACAGGACAAAAAAAAATTCATCTATGTAAGAAATAAATGTAATAAAAGGTTTTATTATCGGTAAGATAGGTCAGTGGCTAATTTATTTGCATGTTCATGTATGTGAAGATTCAGGTGGCAGGTTCAACTTCCTGCACAACAAAAAAAACTAATTGTAGTTATTGAAACAGGCTAATTAACATGTTAAAGTGTTGGTAGGTTTTGAACCCAAGTTGTAGATTCTAACTCTCAACAATTTTACTATCTCAATTACTAAACAGCTACAACAAAAAGACTATGGTACCCAAGAACAAATAACAAATTTTTTTTTTTTTTTTTGTTTCTTAAATTTTAAGAGGATATATTAGAGATGGTAAAGGGAGAGGGGAGGTGATGGAACTAACTGTAAGCAATGGCAGAACCAACACCAGCAAAGACGAAAAGGAGAGTGGAGATGAACTCAGCTAGATAGGCCTTAATAGACCCCAAACTGAACGAGTCATCAAACCTTCCAAAAGCGATACAGGCCATCTTCCTTGAGTAGTTTAATTAAAACGACTCTTGGATGGGGTTAGAAGACTACAGAGAGAGAGAGGATAGAGAGAGAGAGAAAGAGAGAAATTATAGAGAGAGAAAGAAGCTGCGGACAGATAGAAGACCCTGATGAAAGGCTCTAGTGACTTGTGTATATATACACAAGAATGTGTGAATATAATAAGCTAGGTTTTTAGAGAGAGAAAATTTTGAAAAAATATAAAAAATTTGAGGTTGAGAGATGGAGATGAGGAATATATGAAGTGTAGATGTTATCCAGAGGAGTAGAACTAGCTAGGGCTGATCCAGTCACGTTTTGTTGATCATCCATCAATCCTAGCTGTCACCACCAACTCTGCTTTTAATAAAAATGTCGCCAACTTCATTAATAATTCATTCCATGTGACCGACCGCTAAAAGCTGTCATATACCCAAAAATAAAAATAAAAAAAATTTAGTTAAAAAATATTTCAGATCTAAAAAAAAGTTCGAAGAAAATGACGAATTCAACTAAAATTTTCAACCACCAAATGGGACACATGTCACCATTTTATAGAGATCGGCCTTCCAAAGGCCGATCCCACTAACATTGTGACACGTGTTAAGAGTTTAAAAAAAAACAAAAATCAGACAAACACTGTGATAGAGAGAAGTAGTACACAATGAGTGACACAAAATCACACTATTAATTGAGGACCCTGTGAAGTGAATCAAATAGTTTCGTACAAGTATGATTTGTCGGATCAGCCGATTCATGGTTGGATCGTTTGCATTGGATCGGTGGATCGTCGAGTTAATTCGGTTGGATTTTTATTTTTTTGAAACAAAATTGAATCGTATAGGATCTGATAGTAGGATCATTCTTGTTTCCTAGCCCACAGATTATCATGATTGGTTTTGAAACACCAAATCTAACAGCTAGGAAAGACTATTTAGTGATGAAAATATGACTTACCCAACCCCACACCAATCGAAGTATAACGCGTACGTCAAATTATGACTTGGCAACGAGTCAAGGATAGAATCGACTCTATTAGGGAATCTAGACTTAGTAATGGATGGGAATAGGGTCGACCCTCGGCGCCTTGGCGGTTTAACGGGTCAAGATTATTAAATTCTGATTAATTTATGAAACATGTTAATTTTTCAAACTCCAACCCTATTTGGTTAGCATTTTACTATATAAAATAATTAAATGGATCAAGATTGATCCTAATCTTAACACGGTTGAAGGGATAACGGTTCAGAAAATTCCAATCTTAACTCTATACGTTTAGCTGGGGTTGAGTTAGGGTTGGACACTCGGGTCAGATTATGGTGAATTGGAGGATGGCATGTTATTTTGTCAGCTCTAATCAGGTTGATGGATCAAAAGTGCCTAACTTTAGTCTTGATTTCTTTTTAATGAGGCAGTCTTTCGAACCCTAACTTTGATCTTGGTCTATATATATTAACAAACCAACGGATTAAGAATGTTTAATCTTAATTCTGACTCATTTAGCTATAAGTCAAATTAGCTCACAATAATAACTAAATCAGCTCATCAGTTCATGTAAAATGAATCCGGATCAATAAGCTCAATAAGCTCAAACTAGATGAATAAATCAGCCTTGACTCAGTGTGTTTGGACAGGCAAAATCAGTCAATATTTGATTTGAGCCCAAACTTGTATGGACTAATTCAACCTTTGGTGTAAATGTGTCCCTTTATTTTTCTCTTTTTTTTTTTCCGTGATCATAACAATGTAAAAAGAAAAGGACGACACATAATGGAGTGAGGCACCGACCATGTCCATGTGTCGTGATAAGACTAATTAATTAGTGATTTATTAGGAGATAAATTAATTGAATGGATAGGTTTTAATTTGCTAATTTAAGTAGATCGTGGTGTTTAATTAATTAATTAATTGCTTTGTTGAATAGGGATTAGAGAGAGAAAGGCATCTTGGCTTATTTGGAGGTTTCCTTTAGAAATCTCTCGAACACTATTAGAGAGAGAAAGTGAATCTTTTTCATTGTATTTGGCTTTGTTTACTTTTTTTTGTCTAAGTATATTGGATATTCTTTTTTAAATGGGTCATATAAATATTTCATTAATTTTTCACGACGTTGGATATACTTTTTGTGATTCTTTTGAATTCTTGGGATCCAATGCCAAGCTAGGGCAAAAATTTGCCACCTATAGAATTATGTGAACCAAAGAGGATAGCCGTTAGATATTTCTAGAAATTACTTTTATAATAATGAGTGAAACTGAGTCAAATTTTTAAGAATTTGATTTTGAAAAGTGAGAATAGCAAAATCATTTCTTTCAATAGAATCGCATTTTTTCTCGTTATCTAAACATGTCCGTGAACTTAAAGAACATCGAAAGATCAGCCATTGATTGCATATGAGCTGAGGTGGTTCATGTTGGAACCGGAAGTGATATGTCAAGACCCAACTACCCGATCTAATTGGAACCAGAATCAATTATTTCATTTAGGAATCATTAAAAACCGGAACCCAACCACACTGAATACCCGATTCTTAAAGCCCTTCTTCGCAATGATAACCACTAACCCTAGTTCAGCTTGAATCTTTTCGAGAACCAGAATTGGAAGTGACAGAAACCAAAACCATCGTTTGGTTTGTTATGGGTTCCAATTCTTGGTGATTTATATTAATTAATACCCGAGCTGGAACCGACCCACTAATGATTGATAATGCTAAAATTACATAAATGATGGTGACGCAATCGATCGGCATTGTTTCGATAAACCAAGAATATGCTTCTAATTTATGTTTTGTTGTTTTTTGATACATTCAAAATTTGCCCTAATTTAATACATTCAAATTTTCAAACCCTTTCTAAATAACTGTACTTTATTTTGTTTTCTAACTCATGAATTTTCCTTAAGCATATTCGGTATCCGTCTATATCAATGTGACCTTTTAAAATTTAAAATAAAAAATATATTTTATGAAGTAATTTTTTTAGAATAATTTGTGTATTAGAGCTAGCAAAAGCTGATCTGGACCACGGGTTAACCCTGAGTCATTTCAACTGTATCTTAAATGAGTTAAGAATAAAGTTAAAAAATTGATCCGTTTAAAAAATAAGTAAAAGTTAGAGTTGAATATTTTTAACTCTGTTAATTATTTTAGGGTTGACTCTAACTCAAACTCGTTACCAAATCTATTACCGATCTTTGAAACATTCAGATTCGTAATTTTCAATATTTAACCCATCAAAAAAAATACTTTTATTATTTGTTTTCTTTGATAGTATTAATGGATTGCACATACAATCTGCATGTTGTGTGTTTATGTAGAAAACAATTAATATTTGACATTTTCACATAATAATAATCGTTTGCAAATTTTACTCTAATTCTAAATCGAAAAAATAAAAATAAATCTAATTTGTACATCAAATAGGAGAGATGACAATTTGAATCGGATATGAGGCGGCGTTGGAGACCTTCTTGCTTATTTTATTAAGGATAAATACGTAATTAAGATAAGATTTCATCAGTGTTTTAATATTTGTTTAATTTACAACCAGTGAAAGGTACATGTGATAGCTAGCTAGATATGTAAGTGTTGAACTTTAGATCTAGATGCATAATTAATCAACTACTAATATTCAAAATTAGAACTCAATTATTAAGTCATCATAATTAATCACATATTATATGTGGTTCTATATTAATATTCTAGGTTAAGTACTGTCACACAGATCATAATTTTACAAATTAATACACATTAAATCCATGTTTCTTTTATTAATTACTTATTAGTTTAAGAGTGTAAATTAAATATTAATTTGATAACAAATATGCCGTGTCAAGATTTTTTGAGTCACAACTGATAGCCGGATTAATTTGTAAAGTTTGTTGATATTGATAGGTTTAACACTCGAGTTATTCTGAAAAATATTAGAAGAGTATGAACGAACAATCTAAGTACTTAAATACTTTGTTTGATACAAGTCCGCGATCGTTATTTCTTTTTTGTGTAGTTTGTAATGCTTTTTTTTTCTTCACCAGTGGTGCATTATTTTTTTACCTTTCTTACATTCTAACCTAGCATTAGCCAATCATATAATTTTATTTTTTTAAAAAAACTAATTTTTGGAGGTGGTTCAGCAAACCAACTCAATTTCAATGTTCAACAAATCAACAAAATATCACAAGATAATGTATGAATCTGATTAACTAATTAATGTCTACTTCAACACCAAAATTAACAAAGAAAACGGATAAAGATGGAACTTTTTTTGAATTGTTGGACAATATATGTGACGACATGGGAACGTGTTCATTTGGGCCCACTGGAGACGTGATCACGTGATTATTTGGACCACCAAAAGAATGGCTGATGGGTGATTTTTGGGTCGCTTGATTTGTCTTTTCTATTCGGGGCCATGGAAGGCTGGAATATGATGTGGAGTGGTTAAGATGAATTTTGGAATGGTCGGAATTAGGGGTCCCGGAGTACCCGATTACCCGAGAACCAAACCAACTTTCCGGTCCTGGTTCCACAAGACTCAGTACCAGTACTGAGCTATTTAAATGGAAATCGTTTGTCTTACGATCCTCCCTTGTACATCCGTTCCATGTGTTTTTGAGGTTAGGTTTAGTTTTAATACATATGGGTTATCTAAAGGTTGATGTTGATCTACATGATTAGAAGATCATTTTTACAAAATTTATTTTTAATTCATCTCAACGCAAATTAACAGACAAGTGTAAACGAAATGTAAATATAAAATTAGTAGAAGTAGAACATGTAATAATAGATTTAAGAGTTCGTATGAACACTTTGCAATCACCAAAATAATGATGGGGATTTTGCAACTATAATAATTTTATTTATTTATTTGAATAGGAGTTCATAGTACTACGTGTCATGCATGCTATGGAGAGTGGATGGATGTGTTACATCGTGTATATATATATAATAATACTTTTTGGACGGACTATTTTTAAAAAATGGTGCCTGATGCTTATGTGGCAAGGTGAGACCCACCACTTTTTCCCTCCCAAAATATTTTAAAGGGGTTTCCAACTTCAATAAAGCTTTTTGGCCCGACCAAATGACAAAACAAATGCCAGATCCTTATGTGGCAGGGTGGGATCCACCACTTTTCCTCTCCTAAAAGTGTTATGAGGGGGTTTCCAACTTATGTGGCAGTGGGACCCACCATGCCACATAAGAATCTGACATTTGTTTTGTCATTTGATCGGGCCAAACAGCAGCTCTCTTCCAACTTAAATGGTAGTGAGACCAACCCTGCCACATAAGCATCAGGGACCAAGCAACACTGTTGATATATATATATATTAGTAGAAATACGTGAGTTAATTTACGGTTTGTGCGTTCTAGGCTTTTATTATGCAGCTGGCTTATTCATGGTTGCCCAATTCCTGCAGCAGTATTTTGGACTATACGGAAGGAAAGAAACATGAGAATCTTTGAGGGGGAAAGTTAGATCTGCTTTTGACTTGAGTAGGCATCCATAACCTACAAAGCCTTTCACTTCTATCAGTTTTGGAGATTGCATCTTCAATTAGGACAATTTTTTTTTTATCCATCATGTAGCTAATCGATGATCTTTTTTATAGTATGTTTGGACAAGGGATTTTAGGGAGAGATTTTGTGAGGACTAGGGATTTTGAGAAAAAATATAACATGATTTTTTCACCAAATTCCTAGTTCCCACAAAATCCCTCCCCCAAATTCCTTGTCCAAACAGACTATTATTTAATTTGGTAGTTGTTTGTCTCTATGTTTTTCTTTGTAAATTCTATCTACTTTGTAAATTTCCTCCTTTGTATATTATATCAATAAAAAAAATTAAAAAAATCTCTATATGATAAAAATTATTTGTGCCTTGTGGCTACTTTGGTTTCCAATGGAACCACAAACTGAACTAATAAGAACACAAACAGATCGAGGGAATGTATCTAAATCGGCTAGTTAGATACATTTTTTATGTACATCTTGAGCTTAATTATTTTTTATGAGATCAGTAATTCAATGTTAATAAAAATTGAATTCGAGTCTAAGTTGGCTGTCAATAATAGCAGACACCATCAATTATTTTTTATGAGATCAGTAATTCAATAGTTTGAAAATCATGACGGGCGGAGTCAGGGTCAGCGTGTGAACAGTTCACCACCAAGTCCAACTTAACTCGGTCGACTCAGTTAAATCCAGCCAATTAATGGTGAGTCAATGAACGAGTCGATAAGGTATAAAGCTGCATAGCCATAGCCATCTTTCTCTTCGCTCATGGAATAATTGCTTCCGATTGTGACCAAGTTACGCATGAACTAGTCCGGTTTCATGTGACGGTCAATTTAACCACGGACTCTGCTATTGGTACTCGACAAAGTGGTGTCGATTTCCAACACTAAGCTCATGGAACCCACTTGATATTTTCGAATAGCTGATTTTTGTTTTTGATATAATCCTTATAACAAATCATCAATTCATTTTATAATTTTTTTTTATTAGTTCATTCTAAAACTTCTAACCTAATCAAAAATTGAGTGGAAGTGAGAATTTAACAGTGAAGAAAAGAGTCAATCTTTATGAAGTTAAAAGTTTAGAATGAATTGATCTACATGTTGAGGACCAAAAATCAGTATTTGAATCATAACAAATAATAAGCCCCACAAGTGAAAGAAGTAAGTTTCCTATTTAATAGGAATAAAAAAAAAAACTTGCAATCAACCATTGAGCGCCATGCTCATTCCTTCAGCGTGACAGTCCTCCGTTCGGCTCTCCACTAAGGATCCCTATTCTAATAGAAATGTATCCATTTTAACATGTTATGAGACTCTACTGTAGGGTGAAAACTAGTTGATCGAGCGGTTTAACAACCTCCACTAGAGTTGTCCTTAACCACCCATGTATATGGGGGTTTCATTAATTGTCAAA
>MVGT01002328.1:2471976-2492870 GCA_002174775.1 Macleaya cordata | reverse complement strand
CTGGCTTATTCATGGTTGCCCAATTCCTGCAGCAGGATTTTGGACTATATGGAAGGAAAGAAACATGAGAATCTTTGAGGGGGAAAGTTAGATCTGCTTTTGACTTGAGTATTGAAGGGAAATCACAAATAGGCATCCATAACCTACAAAGCCTTTCACTTCTATCAGTTTTGGAGATTGCATCTTCAATTAGGACAATTTTTTTTTTTTTATCTGTCATGTAGCTAATCGATGATCTTTTTTTATAATCTGTTTGGACAAGGGATTTTAAAGAAAGATTTTGTAGGGACTAAGGATTTTGAGGAAAAATATAACATGATTTTTGGACCAAATCTCTGGTCCTCACAAAATCCTCACAAAATCCTCCCCCAAATCTCTTGTCCAAACAGACTATTACTTAATTTGTTAGTTTTCTTTTTCTATATTTTTCTTTGTAAATTCTATCTACTTTGTAAATTTCCTCCTTTGTATATTATATCAATAAAAAAAATTAAAAAAAAATTAAAAAAAAATCTATCTGATAAAAATTATTTGTGCCTTGTGGCTACTTTGGTTTCCAATGGAACAACAAACTGAACTAATAAGAACACAAACAGATCTAAGGAATGTATCTAAATCGGCTAGTTAGATACATTTTTTATGTACATCTATTTAAACACCCATGTATATGGTGGTTTCATTAATTGTCGAAAATAAAACCTCTATTTTTTTGCTTGTAATTGTGTAATAGTTCCATGGAAAACATTCATAAAAAAAATCAGAATAAGGGTATTGGAGTTTTTTTTTCCTTCATATCAATAAGGGGTATTGCACAATTACAAGTACAATTGTAGAAAACTATTTAAACTTCATGTGAATAACAGTTACATTTATTTAAAATTACAATTCAAACTTTTTTTTTTTTTGGCAGTTTATAAGTACAATTCAAACTTGATAACACTCTTTTCATTTTTTTTTCTTGGTAGTTGATATGACCGTTGTGACCACATAACGGTCACACCAGACCACCAATATGTTACAAGCCATGGTTAAACTTACATAGAAATTAATCAACAAACTTACATAAACAAGTACACACACATCAAATATAACTCACTACACAATATAAGGAGACCAAAAAAAAAAAAAATTGTACTTAGAAACCTTCTTCCTCTCTAGGTAATGGAGCATGAGATCTGAAAATGAAGAAGTTCTCATAAATGTAACCAGCAAGAGGACCTCCAATTAGGGGCCCAACCCAATAAACCCAATGATCAGTCCAGACCCCACTCACTAAAGCGGGGCCGAAGGACCTTGCAGGGTTCATGGAGGCCCCTGAAAACGGTCCACCAGCTAAGATGTTGGCACCCACTACAAACCCAGTTAGCATTGGGCCTAGCCCATCAAGAGCACCCTTTTTGGGGTCAACTATTGTAGTATAAACTGTGAACAACAAAGAGAATGTGAGAATTATCTCCCATATCACCCCTTGTAAGGGTCCTACTCCAGCTGCAAGTGTATGGGGTGGAGTCTCCTGCACAAAAAAAAAAATCATATAATTTGTTATATGAAGTGATGTTTGTAGTCTACACTGTAAAATTTTCTTATAGAAAAAAGGTAATTTGGAAGTTCAGCAAAAATGACTGTAACATAACTTGCAAGTTTGGGCACTATCGCAGTGTAATATATATATGCGACTTACCAATCCACTCGTTAGATAGTTGAGGAGAAAACAAGCTAGAGAAGAAGCTAATAATTGATCGATGATATAGAGGATGGAGCGAAATATGGTAATGTGTCCACCAACAGCAAGACCGAGGGTGACGGCGGGATTAAGATGACCGCCGGAGGTGTGTAGCCCAGCCGAGATCATCACGGCTACTACTAGTGCATGAGCCACAGCCACCACAAACAAGCCCACTAGGGAATCTCCAATCAACTTACCTGCAAATGTGTAATTGCAACTACACATATAAGCAACACAATTTTGAGATCTATCTCATATTAGTATGATTTAGATAAAACCTTGATTATCAAGCCTCAGGTCTAACTAAGTAGACAAATTTGTCTAAAAAGATTCAGCCCAGGCCCACTATGTGACCAGTAATTACATTCCAAGCCCAGAGTATCTGTTACGCAATTGGTAGAAGAACCAAACAGGTAGGAACTGGAAGCGGATATAGATAGGTATTGGAACCGAACTAGAACTGAACCACTAGGAACCAGACTTCAATTGGCCTGGTAGGCTCAACTATGTGGGCATAAACATTAACGGGTCTGTGGGGGCTAAATAATTGGGACCGTTGATACGCCTACTGCTGCAGTTGCAACAGTAAAGGCCATTTATGGGATAGTAATTTTGCAATGGGTGTATATTAGGAGGGTTTAGAATTGACACACCCTTAGTGGGACGCCTTTGCTGTAGCAAAGGCTAGTTGCAGTAGGTTTAGCATTATTTAAATAATTGTACCACATTTTCGTTTCATGTGATGCCAACGACGACAACTTTTGTAGCAATAATTCAGTAGTAAATGCTAGATGCGAATGTGTCACGTAAGTTGTAAACCCCTTATAATATTTTTGGGAGGGAGGAGTGGTGGATCTACCCTGCGACATAATCTGGCACCCATTTTGTAAAATAAGCGGGTCAAAATGCTTTATTGATAATTCTACCCGTAATTACTCGCACGTCAAAACTACCCACTGATATGGAATAATGAGAGACTACGTGGAGGTGATTTGAAGGTGTAATTTTAGCAGGTGTAGTCTCTGAGTGAGCGTAAGCTATGCATTTGTAGACAAATGACAAAAGCCCGGCTAGGACAAGATGTCTACTTGTCATGACAAATCAAAAGATACAACACAAATTTGCGAACCCTAGAATTCTCACTTACAAAGTTACTTGTTGACGTGAGATCAATTAAACTTATAAAGAGAAAAGGAGAAGCGCATTCAATTTATGTTTTCTCCAAATTTAATTAGAGACACATTAATAAATAATTTTAATGAGTGAAATTCACAGGTGACTATAAAAATTTCACAAAATAAATTCCTATAGCAAAGTGCATTGGATTATAGAATTTTTCGTCTAACATTAGTTTAAAATCAAAAAATAAAAATTAATTGTCGCTATTTTAATTATAAACTAATCTAATCAAGGTTTTTTTTTGTCTTTTTGGTAAATGACAATTGACCGAGGTCAAGAGAAGGTATATGCATGCATCTGGGTGCTACCAATTAGCTAGTTAATTAGCACTCCAAAAACAATTACAAACATGTTAGTAAAATTTTAAATTTAAATTACCAGCAGTCATGGCAGATCCTACACCGGCGAAGACGAAGAGGAAGGTACAAATGAACTCTGCGATCAGAGCTCTGATGCAGTCCGGCTCTGTGGCCTCTCTGCCGCACCCTAATGCGATCTTCGCCATTTCCCCACCCACTACCTCTCAACACAATTACACGACAATTCTAGAGAGAGAAAGAGAAGAGAGAAGAGAGAGAGAGAGAGAGTAGGATGGGTTGGCTGGGGGTTTGCTAGGCAGAGTCTGCTATTTATACACATCAAAAGATTCCTGCCATCTCTTCAGACCTTAAAGTACGGACACAAACACGATGGAGCCTGCAACTTGCAAGTTGCAACCCCTTCTTCATTATAGCAGAAAAATTATTTAACTCGCTTGAATGACCATAATACCCTTGTATTTTATGTGTAAATTACATAAATTATCCTCTTGACCTTGAAGAGAAGACATAAAAAAAAAAACCTTATTATTTTGTTAACGTCACAATGTCACATGGGTAAAGCTGTCCTTCTCAATCCTTTAAACCATTGGAGATAAAATATATATTTTAAGACAAACTTTTTTCAAACTAATTACATCGCATTAATATTTTTTCTTTAACTAGTATAATATAATCTTTATAAAATGACAAACTCCTAATGGTATCGAGTGTGAATGCGAATTTCTTGACTCGCGTTTAAGGCCATTCAAGTACCCATCAATCACCAGAGCACATCTTAGCTCAGTCCCCATTTGTATTTGCCCTCCATATGCTCATGTTTTTTTCGTCATATAGATCATTCTCACAAAAACTAATTTATTCTAGAACATCTAATGTTATCAAAAATTGATTGATAAATAAACCGTTCATTATCATCGTTTTTTTTTTGATCAATATTTGATGGGTTAAAAGTTTTAGAAATGATTGTTTTTTTGCAAGAATAATCTATATAGCAAGGAAAATAATTTTACAAAATAATTATTCGTTGGTTCGAATTAAATCAACGCGAGCACATGCAAATAGGGACAGAGGATACGCTCTCATCAATCACTGCTTGTCGAGTTGGTTGATATCCCTCCATAGTCCATACCTTCTTTAATTTAAGAGTTTTTGGATTCAATTCTTTCAGTTGTGGTATTGAATAATGACTTGTACGCTTTTTTTCGACTATTAGTGGCGAGCTCTCCACAGCAGTTCCTCCCTCATTGGAGGCTCAACCTGACAACTACTGTACCAGGAATAATGTCAGGGGCAACAATTTGAATTTTTGGGATATGGTTAGAAAAGCGACATCGAAACCTCCCCAGCCCAAAACTGGGTTGACTGGGGAAGAGCCTATTGGGCTTGGCGGAAATAAGATAAAAAAACCCCAACAGGAAATGGCAGACATTAATGCAAGAAAATCAAAGCCCAAGGGAACCACTAAAGGTGGGATATCTCTAAGGAATGAGGTTAATCTGATAAGCCCAACCGTGTCTCAGAGCCGAATTAGTGTGGACGTTGTGAAGACAAGTACAAACTTGGAGAAGAAAACTGGATGGCTACCCAAAGGCTTTGTTGACAATAATTTGCCTAACTCAAGAGCGAACCTTTCTCTCACTACTATACCTGAAAACACTGTTGCTGAAGCAGCGCAGAATTCTGATGGTGAAGCAGAACTTACTAAGGAGCCTGAATCTGTTTTTAGTGCGTCAGATTCGAACCAGGAGACTGATGAAGTCGACTTTGAAGAAGGAAATGAGTCGTTGGATTCACAGGAAGAAGGGGAAATCAGAGATGATGATTCAAATTCGATTAGTAGAGTGGTTGATTCTTTGGATCTATGCGCCGAGGAATCTACTAACCTTTCGGATGATGAAGTTGTGATGAATCAAAATCTACAAGTCAATGGTTCAGAGGATGTGGATGTTCTACAATCTCCACCAGAGGAATGGTTCAAAGAAGCTCTAAGTGATCCTTCTAAAGAAAAAAGGGTTCTGGAGTATGCTCTAAAAAAATATGCCTCCATCTTTATGAAAGTTAAAGAAGTTGGAGGAGAAGCAGGTTTCATATTCACTGATGATGATGAGAAGTTTGTTGCAATGGTTCTTCATTCAATGAAAAAACATGGAGAAGCTTTTTTCGCTGAACTGGGAATGAAGGTTGGTACTTAATTTTTGGTCATTGGCTTTTCTCCCTGGGTTTACTAGTTGTCTTTAATGTTTAACATTATTGCTTGGAATATCCGTGGCCTTCGAAGTCGTGAAAGGCGCATTAAAATTAAACAGTGTTTGAAAGTGTGGAAACCAAAAATTCTTATTCTCACTGAGACTAAGCTTGTGCAAGTTACTGATAAAATTGTCAAGGAGATATGGGGTAGAGGTGAGATGGGGTGGACCTCCTTAGATGCTACTGGATTATCAGGAGGAGTTCTCATCATTTGGAGGAAGGAGACTGTGGAAGTTGAAGACGTTGTCATAGGTTCATTTTCTGCCAATCTCCTTTGCTCTAACAGAACTGATAATTTTAAATGGGCTCTTTCGGGTGTTTATGCCCCTTGTGATGTGGCTGAAAGAAGGAGAATGTGGTCAGAATTGGAAAGAATGAAGGCTTTATNATTTTAAAGATCTCAATGTAAGATTTCCAAAAATATAATTTGTATGAAAAACTGATTTGTATTTTAAAAGTTATGTCATTTTTTGTTTTAAAAATAAAATAAAAAAAGTTAGTTAGTACTTACTGCTTATGTATTTATTGTTGGGGCATTTTTGTCAAGTAAAATGCACATGTGTGGTTTTTCACCTTTTTGGACTAAACTGTCATATTATTTTTAGCTGGGACTGAACCATCATATTAACCCTCAAATAGGACTAAACGGTCGTTCCCCCATGTTTAAAATAAGATATCTTTATCTAATTTGAATATTTAAATTTACTTAAATCTATTAATATTATGAAGGGATGCATTGACTTAGGAAAAATTGTAAGCATTTGGCCCACACATAAAGAAGATTCAAGAACATTTCAACCACCTTTTTTTTATTAATTCCACCCAACTTACCAATATGTTATATACAAAAGATACTATAGAATAGTCTCAATTCCGTAAACTGGTAGCATAATCAAAAAAAAAAAGTTTGTTTAATTTACAAAACAAACATGTCATTTTGAATAGTGTGTTTGTTCTATAAAATAAATAGCATAATTAGAAAGCAACTTATTTGATTTACATAATATGCATTCAAACTAGCTATTTTGTAAAATCAGTATTGTCGGGTCCATAGAATTGATGGCTTGAATGAGTACAAAGGTAAAGACTAGCAAATACCAGTTAGCTTAAGTTGCAAAGTCCGTTGTTGTTGATAGCACATACCTGAATTCAAATTCAGCTTGCATCGAATAAATTAGAAAAATGTTAGAGGACGTGCATAATTCAAGAGCGTACAAGTACTTCTAGCTATCGTCAATGATTGATCATTATGTGCTTACAAGTTGGTTATTTCTCTCTCCTTTCTCTCCGCCTGTTAGAGGTGCTTTGTCTGCCAACTAGTGAAACTTTTTCACTTACGCTCTTGCTACTTGTACTTAATTGGGCAATAGTCCAATCATAAAAAAAATAATATAAAATTATGTCGAAATATCAGCCGTTTCTCAGAATTAGTCCTTCCAAACTTACAAAATTAACCATTAATTATATAAAAAATTTAATTTTCATGTCCATCAAAATTTGGTATTATGAAATGGAAATTTGTTGCATGGGTGGCTTTGTAATTGAGTGTTGAAACTAGGATTGGTTTTGACAATATTAATTGTGAATGTGTAACACTTTTTTTTTTCTTAAAAAAAGCCCCACAAGAAGAGAGAAGCTCATGAGTTGCACTTATTATTATTATTATTATTAACAAAAGAATAGCAATGTCTTTTTCAAAATTAATGAGAGAGTAGTGCGGTCTGTTGGTGTAGTACTGTGGAGTTCTTGTCGTCTATCTCATTTTTCAAATCACTGTCTTTCTCTCAATCCCATTCATCTACTAAAAATCACATACATACATATAGTGGGACTTAGGTTTGTGATTTGTCAACAAGACTGAGAATATTTGTAGTGGGTGAACATCATATTTGATTGGGTGCCAAAAGTAAATAAATAAATGCTAATAATGACAGTGAAGCCATATATGAGACTTTCATTTCAAAACCAAAAGTTTGATCAATTCTTCTCTTTCTTGTTTTTTGTTTTTTTTTTTCCATCTATTGTTAATGCTATCATCTCATGTAGCTGTTTTTAGTCGGCTTTTTAGCCACATACATGTATTTGACCTATTCATCCTCTTCATGCTTGTTATTATTCTATTAAATTTGCATGCATTATTAGTTAAAAATATTAAAATAATTAAATATGATAGAAGATTGATCATGCACCCATTATTATTACTTTTTTTTTCAAATTTAATATGAATTTTTTTCTAAAGAGGAGGGATCCATTAATCCCAATCTAAAAATGCTCAATTACTTTCTAATTTATTGTAGGGATGATTTAAGAATTGAGTTTATGAGAATGATTTGCATGGTAAGAAAATTATCTTCACTGATCAGCTCATTAAAATATTTGATCTCATCAAAGAGTCGGTTACAAATTTACGGTAAATAAATAAAAAGTTTAGAACGAGCTTCTTCTCAATAAAGATGATCTACATATATAGCGAGGACATCATTATCATCGAAGATCAACTATTGAATCATTTTCATATGAGCCATTCTCTATTTATTTCAAGATATACTCTTCTCATTATATTATTGGACCATATATATTAAAAAAATAAAATAAAAAAAATATAATTTCAATGCATTACATTAGCTAAAATGGTATATAATCGTAGATCATAATTTAATTATAACGTTGTGAAATGATGTACTTCATATAAAATTGCCAATAATTGAAAAAACCTCTGGATCTTAGTCATCCATTGAGTTGACTTAATAGTTAGAGTAATCCAAAGGGAAACCTTTTGATGGTTATTGGTTAGAATGTGCCCAACTAAGAACCAATCTGAAAGTAGAACCAGATAAGTTTAAGTTGGATCACCGTAATAGCAAACCAAGTCAACTAAGCCAAGCCGAGCCGAGCCGATAGTAAGTAGTAGACATTTTAAATTCGAGCCAAGCTGCGACCCGTATTTGCATTATTGCACCCCGAAGTCGAACGAAACCTTGTACAGGGAAGGGGTCCCACACAAACCCACAATCTTAAGGAATCTAATGATGTTCTTAACTTTTACTGCAGAAAAAAGAAATCAGACAAAGATGCATCAAGTACTATTTCGACACGTGTCAGTTCACTGACCGTTCATCTAGTCAAACTTTCACTAGGGGCCTCTGCTTTTCTGCAGATCCCATCGGCGTTGTCTCCGGGCAATGGCATGCATCTATTTTGTCTGTCACACCCAAATGTCTTTTTTTTTTTGTTTTACATATGTTTGATTGTTTTCCATAAAGAAAATATTTTCATAAGCTTTACATATAAAATAAGGGGTTATGAGGAAAAAAATAAAAAAAAACTAATACTATGTCTATGTTTTCCCTGACATCACAGACAATATTTATTTTTTTTAATCCAATTTGCATATTGTTAGCATATTGTTTGCATGTTGATTGGACTAAATTCAAAAGACTAAAATTAACTGAGTGGAAAGTTAAATTCTAGGTCATACTATAGCATATTATTTGCATACTAATTGAACTAAATTTAAAAATCAAATTTGATTGGGTGAGAAATTAAACTATAAATAGAATTGAGGTTAAATTCAAATTCTATATATAAATAATTAAAGAAAACATATATATAATAATCCACAAAAATGTTATCCATGTTATTGTGACAAAATTTGATAGTAAATAAAATTTTTTTTCTCTAAAATTCTTGAAAGTAATGTTTGTGATGTACACAATATGTTTTGTTTTCAAAAATATTTTAATATTATTTATATTAAAACCCTCAATAATCAATTCGAGGGTGATGCAAAGTTTGTTTCAATGCCATGAACCTATAACCAATAAAAATAAAATAATTGAGAGAAGTTCAAAACTTTAAATTTGACTTATTCCCATGTGTACATATAAAAAAAAAAAGCCTATTTTAATTAATAAAAAAAAAAGAAGAAGAAGAAAACCATTTTCTTGATGCATTCATAAGCCACTACTACATCCCAATCATCATCACTGCCTATGCTTTAAAAAAAAGAAAAAGAAAGAAGAAACAAAAAAATTCAACTCTTCGACCTCACCACTACCATTATAACATTATTATCCCATTACCCACCTACTATAATGCCATCAAAATTGTTGCTAAAATATTATAGTTTAACCAATTATCTTTTTCTTTTGTTTTAATATTATAACTTCAAATTAATTTTTCACTCAAAAAAAAGAAAAGAAGTGAAAAAAGTAGTATTTAACAAACATCACGTTCACAATTATTTATGGGAAAAATAAATAATTAAACAAAAGAAATATCCTCATAACGGCTTTTCATTTGATAACAATATATTGCTTGGTATATTCCGTGAATAATAGTAAACGCCACACTTTTTTTTTCTTCTAAAAGTCAGCTTGTTTTTTTATAACTCATACTAGCAAAAATAGAACGTTTAGCTAACATTTAGCTCTAGAACTGAGTTTGGTTCAAGTAGATCGTGAGTAATGGGTATTTGCTGCCAAAATCCAAACCCTAGCTGCCAATAGACAGACTAATTTGATTACGAACTTATCCAATGTCTGGATCCGGTCTCTATATTATTAAGATCAGATTGGTTGAAGGGAAGAAGAGAGATCAACTCTAATCCAAAGTCCAAACCTAACAAGAGCACATTTTGGATCAACCCTTATTCCTTAATCCTTCCCTCTGCATGCAATCGGACTCATTGTAGTTCCTCTGACATTAAAAAAAAAACAAAAACTACACAACATTTTGATGGTAGATTCATGAGGTCCAAATGCACCTTGAGCATTTAGTGATTTGATTGATGTTGCTCATTGCAAGTAGGAATAAGTAATAACAATCAGGAATTATTTCAGATACCAATCCATTGTTTGCAGTAGACATCTTCTGTAATGACCACTTCACATTCTCAAGAATTTTCGCTGTGCCGTCTCTGTGAAGAGTAGAGAAAGCCTCCAAGCATTCAAGGGTGATGAGTTTCTGTGCCTAATTGTTTAAGCAGCAATCAAGTACACCAAATATACATCATAACATACACCAAAAAAGATAATTAGATAAGTTACATCAACTAAGCATCCTAACCTACTTATTCTTTTCCTACCAAAACTGCAAGCGAAAATTTTGAATGTCCCAATGAGACAGAATCGTCAATCAACTTGCTTGTTTTCAGGAAATGGAATTGAAGCACAGCGATGATAATATCCACTGTCGTCAAAGAAAAACCTCTGCGAAAGATGTGCTTCAGGGATCAGATACTCCCCCCATTCCTCAGACCCATATTGTTTGACGATGCCCCGTGCATCAAATGAATCAAACCTTTTCGTCCTTATCTTCCTGAACAATTTCATTTCCGCAACCGTTGAAATAAAAAATGTCTCCCTTAACAGGCGACAACTATCAATGACTACCAACATAAAGAAATAACACAATAAAAGAAGCAAAGAGTAAGATTACCTTTTCCTGTGTCGAGCGTTCATCACAGTGGCATGCAACTGAAATTTAAAAAGACAACAAAGATCGTATCATGAATTGTAGAACTTTAACTTTTGGACATATGGTTCTAGTCCATCAATGATCCAAATTTTCAAATTATCAGTCTCAGTCAAAAGTTTCTAGCATTTTAGATCTAATCACATTGGGTCAGTACCCCTTCTTTTGAAAGGGTAACCATTACAGTGAGAAACGAGACTAAAACAAAGCTACAGAGGATCACATAAATGGAAAGCTAGTACCAGGGGATTCATATTAGGATCGTTCTCAAGTTCGTTTCAAGCCTAGGTTGGTCCAGGCCATCCAATTCATTCATAGTGAGACAAAGGTGTTACCTTCTTAATTCTTATGGTTACATTGTTAAATCAGAGGCTTAATGAAGGAGAACAAGAATGAGATGAAAGTGAAAAGATTTACCTTTAATGTTTGCCGAGCATCCTTCTCAAGAACAAGACCAGCTTCAACATAAGCATCAATGATGACTTCTAAAAAGGTTCAAGGAAACTAAAAAGATGGATCCACAGGAAAAAACTGTAAAATTAAAAGTTTATGAAAGGTAGAGGCAAAAGCTAATAGTATTCTTTATTCTTTGTGACGGTATGCATTATAGAGGAGGAAAAATAAATAAAGACATCTTCGGGAAACAATTTGGATACGACATGCACGTAACAGGCGATCTTCGCCACCAATTTCTTCTACTGGAATGTACAGAACTCGGGCCTTTGCCAGTGAACCTCTCATGGATGCCTGCAATGATACAAAATAATTACTACTCAATATGCACTCCATGTATGAAAAATTAGGAAACCACAACAGGAGCAATAGATAAATATAAGAAACTTGGGGTCTTCTTCAAGAACATAAAATTCTCAACTCCTGTCCACAGACTCTACGCATCGTATACATTCAAGGAGTTTAAAGCCACCATTAAGAGGGTCTCAACAAAACATCCTAGGTCAAGAACAGCATGATCGAAACAATCCCACCTGTTTCTCTGATGCTAGATGATATTTTTTTCCGAGCATCCACAAAAATGTGAGAAATGAGAGAATAACTATCACATCAAGCTGAATTCAGGCTTTGTTCCCCTAGTGGGACCCATTGAATGAAGACTTTCTTTTTTGGTGAGAATCTGATAGGTTAAGGAATAAGCCTTAATACAACTTGAAAAACTGACTATCAAATGCCATAGGTAACAGAGGTAGGAATCAGACAAAGTTCCAAAATGAAAAAAAAAAATATTAACTGAAAATAAGAAAAATAAATAAAAACGAACAAAAAAAAAATTTCAGTTCATTAATCACTAATCCATGGTATGATTCATCATGCTCATGAATTTGAGTGCAAATAAGAGAAACAATATGTCTAACCAACAGCTTCCAACCGACTGGAGAAACTCCAACGAGTATACAAAACAGACTACTGGAACTGATGCATTCGGAAGAGAAAACAAGTTGACAACAGAAGGTCCTGGATATAGACTAGATTTACATGGCAAACCCAAATTCCTGAAACTCTGGACTGAATTAGAAACTCATCATGAATAAATAGTAAACATTATTAGGCTACACATCAGCTGAGGGAAGTATCTTACAAGCCCTTTCAGCCTTATGGAAACAGGGCGATTCTCCAAAGCATCGATTACTTTTGAGCACACTCTCTGCACAGAAAAGATAAAATCGTGTATTATTGAACCGTCCACTTTCAGCCAATCTCCATTTGCATCAGCACAACTTACCTCCAGAACCTCAGTAGCAGCAGCTATTCGCTCCTTGTTCCACAACTTCAGCATGAGTACAGTCAAGTGAAATGTTTTTGGTTTAATGAATATGGATCTGTCTATTCCCAAATCTGTAAAGTAGAGATAAAGACTTATGGATAAAGGATGACATGAAAAGAGATTCAAATTAAAAAATAACAAGAGGGAAGAGTGAGCAACTACGATCTTCAGAGATTTCCTGTTCTCTTCTCAAAAGAATAAAGATGAGAAAAAAAAATGGAGTTACAATAGCAATTACATACAGAACACAAGATAAAATGTTCTTCTATTGGTTTATGTCTTTCTCTTCATCTGTATTATTAAGCAATGACAACTTATGCCTTGAAGAAAGAAGTGAGAGATAGAGTCTTAACATCATTTCTCAAACTCAAAATGATAACAAAAAAGATATTGACCAGCCAATACATGCTTGGTCCAATTTTCACAATGTAAACAAACCTTGATGGTCTAAACGGTCATCAATTCAACAACCTGCTAATATTGACAGACGGCATGGCAACCCAACTGGATACCTGGTTTGTTCATGACAAACAGTTTTCAGGAGACTAGACAACCTATACAACGATTTTGTCTTTAGCTTCGAAACAAAGCTCAATACTCTTCTGCATTCCCATTCCTATAGACAAAACCAAATACCTTTTTCTTTTAGTGATAAAACCAATACCTTTAAACTATCATATTGTTATGGAAATCCAACAAATCCTGCAACTATGATTTTGAAAGGAAAAGTTTAAATACAAGCTGCACTGGAAAATAAAAAACATGTAAAATAGATTATCAAGGTTCTCTGACACCATCTAAAGGAGTGAAAAAATATTTCTACCCTGGTGAGACTAGAATAATGTTACCAAGATAGATACTGAAATAATAGGTAAATGAGAAAAAAGCAATCAATGGCCATATCCTAAAATTCTCATGGAATAATTGTATCAGACCATTACTATAGTACCCAGTAACTGCCACTATACCAGATAAGGTAGATGATTTTGATGCTTTTGGTGCATAACTGATGAGAGGTATTTTATTTATCTCCACTTTAACACGGTCATTTGTATCTTCAAGTTTAAGCTTAACTGCAACATCATCTCCTCCATCTAACTGGTTATCATCAGCTTCTCCATCATCAGATGTGTCGCTATCTGATTCACTAACCAGACTCCCATCTTTGCTAGACTCACCACCTTTGAGTATAGAGCTCTGAAAATTGAAAAGCTTGTCTACCAGCCCAGTGTTGATAGCCAATGGAAGCGATATGAAGTGGGAGTAATCAAGAGTTGGGCTTTTAACTGCCTGCAATTCAAATAAATAAGATTGTGAAATTAACATTTAATAATGGATGCATAGAATGAAGATAATCAGGTATGCACGCTAAAGACACAACCGACCATATTATGAATGTTGAGGAGATTTTATTTATTCATTGGTAACTATGCATATTGAACATTGACGAGGTTAAAACTAAATTCTTATAAACTATAAACTATCAAAGCTAGAATCTACAATATTAAAACTTCTTTTTTTTATAAATAGGAAGATTCAGGAAGCAAAAAAATCAAACAGGTAATCATGAAAAGAGAATCGCCTAAGCAACAGAAACAATTATAAAAACAACACAAATTTAGCAACCATTTGGAAAGTGAAGTCTTGGGAACACAAACTAGAACCTAGCTGTTGACTCAGACGTTTCAAGAATCCGTCAGATTATCTTGTCCAGTTTGCAGCAAAGGCGAAATTTATGTGACACTAAGATAAGTAATTCACCTCCTCAAGTATTACTTGTATTCTCTCTGAAGCTTTGGTTACACTTTCGATGGAATCACCTTTAATAACTGTGACAAGAAACCGCAGGAAAGTCAAAGATTGTATCACTAGCTAATGCCATCATAAGGCACAAGAACAATTGGTACTGTGGAAGATGTCATAGATTGCAACATGATAGTAAGATCAACACATTATTTTATTATATACTCACTGTGACTGTACAAGATCTATAAACTCTATAGTTTTGAATTTTCCAGGTGAAAATAATTCATGAGGCGACAACCATGGGAAAAACAATTACCAACTATCAAGAACCGCACAAACAACAAAGAACAGGAAATCTAATAATATTTATTCCAAACCGTTAACAATTAATCAATAAATACTGATTCCACTTCTATTTGTTGCCATTCAATGGCTTGGAAGTGTCAAAAAACTAAAGGTAGACAAGTTGTTCTTATGAATGATTTTGGTCTAAAGAGACTTACTGACGGCATTCCCCTTCTTAGAAAAAGGGAAAATGATTTTTACTCCAAGCTCTCCCTCGATTTCTTTTTGGGTAGACCCGCTAGAGAGAACAAATACAATGAGAATACAATGAACTGAGTACTAGCAAAAAAAAATTACACGCTCAAATCAGTACACTCTTGCTTGTATAAGTCAAGAAAAATAGCATTCTAAACTAGGGAAGAAAAAAAAAGAATTCAAGATAAAACATAAAAGTATTACCCTTTTCCTTTTATGAAATGAATCAGAGAAGCTGCTACCTACATAAAAGACCCACAATATGAGACTAGCATGTAGCATCCGGCAACAGCATACATATTTTCTTTTCAAACAGAAGTGATTCAGTTGGAAAGAAGAAACGATAATGCATAATATTCGGAAGCCATAGTAAAGGCTTAGTGTAAAAACATCCAAACCCATTATGCAGATGGAGTAAGATGCACAATAAGCATTCATTGAGAACATCATTTCCACTCTAATCATGCAAATGAAATTATCTCGAACATCATTTCCACACTAATCATGCAAATGAAATTACCTCCACTGAAATTGAGTATTTCTCGTCCTCTTTGACCAAGTGTATGTTGTCCACCTTTATATTTGGAGAAACTGTTGCCCCCTCTTGGGACTCTTCTTCAATAGCTGGTTCGCCAGAGCTTAAGTCAACCCGCGCACTTATTGTTTCAACATTCTTCATATAATCTTGAACATCAGGAGTAGAAGCAGAAGTGCTAGAATTAACTACTTCAACTTGAACACCAACTTCCAATTTTTCATCACACATGGCTTCCACATGTGGGTTTTCAGTTTGAACCTTCACATCCTTTGCCAAAAATTCTGTAAATTCGCATAAAGTAAGGAACTTTAACAAAAGTAGATAAAACCCACCATAGCGTACTACACATAATCTCATATTCAACAGTATAACTCTATAAATATTCATCAAAATCGCAATTTGGTGCCCTAAATGAAACCAACCTTCATTTGAAGAAGTAGCTTGAGTGGAAACCGGTTTCCAAACAGTTTTCACTGATTTCTGCTTCTTATGCCAATCCATACCAATTCTAACAGAACTTACACCATGGTACTCGTTGCAGCCCTATCACGTAAAATCGATAAAATTTTCAAACTAATCAATAAAACCCATCTTAATAACGCATTAATGGAAAATAAAATGGAATGATTATGAGTTGTGGAAATCTCTCCACAATCTTTCACAGTAAAATTGAAATAAAAAAAAAGTTTTGAACCTGAAAGAAGACTACAGGCTTAGACAGAAGATATGTATTGGCGAGTTTACAAACACGATCAACTCTGCGAAGAATAAACGAGAAGATGACAGAAAAAAGATTGAACCATTAAAAGCCTATTAAGTTTTGGTCATCGAAATTTGTGGGGTAAATGCATTTATGTTGTGAAACAATCGAATTAGGTTTTCTTGAGAGAGAGAGAGAGAGAGAGAGAGAGAGAGAGAGAGAGAGAGAGGATTGAAGCAGACCTGATGAAAGACCTGCAAGCAGTAGCAATCATCTGATCTGTTCGTCGGTTGTTGCCGAAGCGAGAGTTGAACTCCACTTTGTTCGCTGTAGCCTTGTAGCATAGGAATACATCAGAGGGTGTTTGCTTAAAACCCCAATCCTGTTCGAGTACAGACTAAATCGAATGTCTTTCACGCTTACGATTGGAACCGGAACTGGCACCGTGTTTATTCAAATTTCAAGTAAGTTTTGGTTCTCCATACTGAGAGGGCAAGTGTGATGCAAATATGGAGTAGAAAACGAATAGAAACGTAGAAAAATCTCAACAAATGAGTGTAAGAAAGGTGTTATTTATGACACTATGAAGGTACCAATAATGATGAAAAAAAATAACATAAAATTGATTAAAAACTCCATAGAGAAAAAATAATTAGTGTTTAGTATTTGATATTTTGAAAATACATAAAAGATCTCGTGATCATTTTAAAAAATAGTAATTAGTGTTTAGTATTTGATATTTTGAAAATACACAAAAGATCTCGTGATCATTTTAAAAAATAGTTGTTAGTCTTTTAAACTTTTTAAAATATTTATTTAATCCACCGTGAACCATTTTTTATAAGTTAAATTTCCTTTATTACCCTTTTGTAACTGTTTCAACACTTCTGAAACATTTTATACTAATTTACACGTGTATAATTATTACCCACGTGATATGAATCTCAGTTCTTAGTTTTAATATGACGTCAGAAACGTTCATCTAGTTTTAATATATAATTTTACAAAATTAAGTAAAATTAAAAATTGTAGTAAAAGAATATTTTGTTATGTTAAGAGAATATGAGAGAAAAAATAGGAATTGTAGTGGAGAATATTTAGTTTGGTTACAAAATAAGGGTATTATTGTCACTTACAATATAAATGTTTGACTAACTACTATTTAAGATGAAACACATATTTTAAAAGAGGGAGGTTATTGCACCCCCTTATAACGCCCCCTCCTATGGGGCCCACATACGATGCATCCAAGGGCTGATTTTTTTATAAGATGTTCTTCTCAATATGTTTATCATCATATTAAAAAAATAGAAAATGTAAAAAAAGTCCTTATTTTTTAGGGGACCAATGATTTTAATCCCTCACTAAAATACTTTTATAATTTTAATCCTTATTTTTTAAAACTTTATGATTTTAGTCCTTAAAAAATTATAGTGTTATGATTTTAGTCCCTAAAAATTTAAAAAATGTGTAAACTAAGTTTTAAAAAATGCCTAAGATACCCTTGTTCACTTTTTTTTTTTTTAACTGGAAAAAAAGTGCAAGTCTGAACTTGCACTTGCAAGTCTGAACTTGAACTGCAAGTCTGAACTTGCACTTTTGAAAAATTTCAGATTTGGACTGCCGGTGAGGAGTTCACAGCCGCCGGTCGCCGGAGAAAAGGTCGCCGGTCGGAGGTCGGCCGGCCGCCGGAGAGTCGGTCGCCGGAGAGGAGGTTGCCGGTCGCCGGATCGGAGGTCGCCGGTCGCCGGTCGCCGGTCGCCGGAGTGATGAAGTCGACCGTTAATGATTTTTAGATATGGGATATATTTGGAATAAAATGTTTTTAAAGGTTAGTATTGTCTTTTTAAAAACTAAGGACTAAATTCACAAATGTTTTTAATCCAAGGGATTAAAAACATAAGGGTTATAAAAATAGGGACTAAAATCACAAAACCCCTTAAAAAAATCAGTCTATTCTAAAACTTTTAACCCCCTCAAATTACTTATCAAAAATTGATAACTATTTGACCTCTCAAATAGTTACTAAATAGTAACTTAAATTCAAAGGTTAATTTGAAGGGGTTAAAAGTTTTAGAACGAACTAATTTTTTAATATGATGATATACATATTGAGAAGAACATCCCATAAAAAAATCAGCCTTTAGATGCATCGTATGTGGGCCCCACAAGAGGGGGCGTTATAACGGGGCGTTCTAAGAGGGGGTGCAATAACCTCCCTCATTTTAAAATTGTCAAATACTAAACACTAATTATTTATAATCCTATCAAACCGTTTTACAAAAGAAATACTGGACGCTTATGTGGCATGGTCAATCCCACAACCACGTAAGCATCTGGCATGGGTTTTGTAAAACGGTCAGTCCAAAAATCATTTCTACTCTTTAGTCGGTTCACCTTCCTCCCAATTTCGGTCCCAAAGTATGTGGTTCTGGAACCAGGATAATTGGTTCCAGCTCAACAGGGTATTGGTATATCCTACGACAGACTATTTACATTTTACAGAGTAAAGACGGACATAATTCCAGCTAATAAGCTTTTGAAAACCCCTACAAAAACCCTCCCATACATAAAACTCTTTCGCGGGTTAGAGAGAGAGAGATGGCGAACGAAGAAAAGGCAGAAGTGGTGACGGAGACGAAGAAGAGGAAACGGAAAGAGGTGACCATCTTCGGCAACTACTATGGTTATCGCGTAGGTTTTCATTGTCATTCGAATAATTTTTCTTTTGGGTACTTGATTTAATTTTTAGAACAGCGTTTTCGATGCTAGATAACATGTAAATGTTTCAGGTTTGTGGAGAAATGAAGGAAGATCCTTGATTAATGGTGTTGAAGAAGAAATGGTTTGAAGGAAAAGATTATCTTGACATTGGGTGTAATCAGGGCCTGATTACAATTCAAATGACTAAGTATTTCCCTAATTTCAATAAGTATTTTAGGTTTAATCTTATGTAAATTGAATGGGTACTTTCGGTTTTCAATGTCTTTTCAACAATAGGAGTTAGAGATTTGGTTGGGTACTTTTTCTTGTATTCTGTAATCCTTACAACATTTTGTCTGGGTTCATCATATCTTGTTCATTGAATGCATTATTTGTTAAATTATGTACAAATTTATGTTGTGGATATGAAATTTAAACTGGTATTAATGTCTGTTTTAGGCCTAATATGCTGTTTACTTTTCTTGATTTATGTGCAGCAAAGAACTTTCATTGCCGAAGCATATGCGGTGTAGACATTGATTCGTGTAAGTTCTTACAGATATCACCTGTTATTGGTGTTAAGAGAGTGGTGTGAACCAGAACTGCTTGTATATAATAGGTTTCATTATATTAAAGACCAAACCGATTTAAGTTTATAGTTCTTCTTCCCTAATTTCAAAATTCAATTGTATCTTCTTATATATTTATATAAAAATTGATCTTTTAGTATCTGAAGTTCTGAACCGAAATGACATTTAACCAATCGGAACCTGACCTGATAAACCTGGTTTTGGATACATCTATTTCTGAAGCAAACCAGAACTGTAAGAAACAGACCGATCTGTTGACAACCCTAAGTAGAGTATGGACGAGTCTGTCTACTGTGTTTGTGTATTGTGTATAACACTACATATCAGTGTACGCATCAACACCCGTGTTAGTATCCTTGGGCTGTAGGTATATTTTCATCTTAATCTCAATTTTAGGATAATTGAAAATAATAAAAGACTGCTTGTATAATGAAAATTTTGTCTACATAAGCTTGAGTTTTGAACAATTTGCTTTTTCTTCAGATTTTCAGTTTTGATGATATCCTCATTATGGGAAGTTACAAAATGATTAGTTGTGACCTAGAAATTCATTAGGTTCCAATTTGGTCTGTGATATTTCTTGAACACTTGTTGGTTATTGTTACGTTTTTAGTACTTTGATCCTTCCTTCAATGTTGAATAAGTTGGTGGTGGGCCTGGTTGGGAAACAATCATAATCCCATCCTTCCCACTTGGCACAGCATTCAAACACCTAGAGAATACTAGTGCCATCTTTCCGAGTAGCCAACGTCTGAACTTTCTGAGACTTATAGGTGCTGTTCACCTTTGCATCCTGAAGAAGGGAATGGCACCTCTGGTTCCCTCTCTGGCTGCCTTTATCTATCTCAGATGGTGGCTTGTAATGAGAGAAATTCCTTTCTATTTCTAACCTGTATTTCTCTTGCCTTCACAGATCTAGTCGAGAATGCGTATTGGAACCTCAAAAGGTTGGCAAGAATGGAGAGCGCCAATAACCAATCTTCTAATGAATCCAAACCAGCATGGTTTGGAGCATAGTGTTTCTCTGTCTTTAGACGAGGAAGTAGAGGATCTTCCAAAAACTCTTTTTGACAGTGTATCTTTCCGAAAACAAAATTTTGTGAAGCATTTGTGTAGACATTCAGAGATGTATAATACTATTCTTGTCAGGGATCCAGGTTTTTTAATATTTAAACTGGCAGCGGAATTAAAATTAGTTTAAAACTATTTCCTGGATCCCTTTTAGTTCTTAATCGCTGTTAGGAATCTTAAGAAGGTTGGAGGATTATTACCTTTGAAGCGTGATTGATGAAGACACTATGTTGAAGTTCTCCTCTTCCTGCTTCAATCCACCGGAACGGATCTTCAAAA
>MVGT01002328.1:2445674-2471374 GCA_002174775.1 Macleaya cordata | reverse complement strand
AAGTATTTACTAATGAATCATATCTCTCCTCACATACAACACTTGTACATGAATAATTCATCGAAATTATTAATCTCACCATGCATGTTAAATATGATAAATTAAATTAATGATAAACCAAATAACCATAGATGTCAAACATGTTGTTTTTAGGGCATAACCCCAACAATTCTTTGGTAAGTTCTTTCATACTCATTTCATGTTACCATGTCGCAGATATCTTCATTTTTCAATATTCTGAAAGACATAGTTAAGGCAATTGCTGTTTCATTTCTTGCAGTATACATACATCTCAAAGTGACATAATATAGCCTTATATTTGGTGAATGAATAAAATAATTGGATTCCAACACCTTCGTGTATTGGTTTTGCGAGGATATACCTGATAAAACTGGATGAAAGAAACACACAACTGTGGAAACGCTCTCAGTTCAAACTTTTTGTCGATTTGCTTGCCATATGAATTTTGATCATAAAATTTGTAATTAAATAGCTTTAGTGGTGATGCTGTGTTCAAGGAATTTTGAGAACGGAGATTGCTAATTTTGATTATTTGTTTCTTCTTTTATCTTTTTTTGGGTCTCCATGCCTAATTTGATGACTCTGATTCTTCTATTTTCTTTCTTCTTATCACTGAATCTAGTTGACATACAACTGAGTTTAATTATAAATGTAATATAAATCCCTGATTCCCTATTAAATGCGCATATGTAATGTAAACTGGTTATGTGCTAAAATGGATTTGGCTCCTATAGGATTCTCTAGCCATGCTGTTCAACCAAAAATCAATGCATGAATGGAATGTATTAGACATTTGCTGATGTCGCCATCACAGAGCCACCTCATGTGTTGAAATTTTTTAAAATCTTTTAAATATGAGCACCCTTGGCTCACCGGTGGTTGTCTCAGCGCCAATTTCAAAAGCTTGAACTCTCAACATGTATGTCGTAATGGACATCTGATTTGATTAAATGTGATGGTTTTGGTTGGACACTAGGTGGGCTGAGACATCCATTTTCAATTGATTGCAGACTGCGGCGTTGAATTACCACAATATTTTGTTCCATCCTTGCCTTTTTCAAGAGATACTTCTAGACAAGGTAATCCATTTGTTGTGAATAAAGTATCAAAGTGATTTAGTTTTTTTCAATTTCATTTAGGTTGAAAGATTTTTTTGGCATCTGATCTTTAATTTGTTTGTAGATTGGTTTTAGGACAGTAGAGAATATCGCTTCCAGTCTACCGGGTAGTGTCACTGGATTTGACAGACCAATTTTCGCCTTCAGCAAGTGATACATTCATTAATGGAAGTATAAGTACAAGCATCCTTCCTGAATGTTTTTTCATCAATCAGAAAAGCTGGTTGTGGTTGCAGACCAGCACACATAATGAGTTTTGTGGAAAGCAGGTGTTTCTCGAAAAACAGACCTCTATCATGTGCGGTGCCAACCAAGGATTCACTTAATCTCTAAAACATTCATGTAGGGGTGTACCCGCTCCCAAGGTTTGGGAGCGGGATCACATTCAATCCGCAGTTGGTAAATTTTTTGCCCCGTTCCAGATTTTTAGAGCGCCTCATCAACAAAATATTTTCAAATGTCTAATTTAATAACAATGAGAGATTTCGGCTTCCAAAGCATGGATAATCAATGGTTTTTTGGGGAAGTTCAATGATTGTTTTGTTAATACTAGTTAATTAATGAGAGTGGTTTACATTGTTTTTCTTAAGCTGAATCAAAATTAGCCCATTTTGAAACTTGTAATCCTATCATTCCGTGTTTGAACTATTTATTTTACTGTTGATTTCACTCTATGAATTTTATTCAGATATTGAATCAACCGAGATTCACTTCTCTCCCCTCTTCTCTCTCTCTTTCTCTCTCATTCGGTATTGTAGATGGAGAGGTCACAGTGGAGACGGTGGTGAATGTGAAGAAGATGAAGATGGTGATGATGATAGGGATGGGTGTATTTTGGTGGTCGGATTGTTTTAAAAAAATAAAAAAAATTATTATTTTATTATTAAAAATTAAAATGACTCATAGTATAAGATTATTATTTTTTTGTGTCACTAGCAATTTTGATTTCAGGCTACAGAACAACGCATGCATATGGGATGTAGCTGTTAAGCGTACATGTGCCCCCTTGGTCCCTTCTGGGGCACTGCTCTGCCAGCAGCGTTCTATGATTCTACTTCGTCTTTNATTCATGTGATTATTTTTTTGTTAGAATGTGTTCATCATGTAGATTATCTTTATAAAAAATTTGATTTGATATTTCTCTCCATTCTACTTTGTTTTGACAGGTTATTCACGGTGGACCCCACTTTACTTTGGTTAATTGATAAATTTAATTCATTTATTATTTTTCATTCTTCAATTTTTATTTTTTTTACTCTTTTACGTTTAACCAAAAACCCTAAAAAGGTAGAAAAATAAGTGACAAATATGTTTAGAGATTATCATACTTTTTAGAGTAATGCTAAGGACCTAAGGAAGACTATTGGCCTGTGGGGTTGACTTTGAAATGATTCATGTGATTATTTTTTTGTTAGAATGTGTTCATCATGTAGATTATCTTTATAAAAAATTTGATTTGATATTTCTCTCCATTCTACTTTGTTTTGACAGGTTATTCACGGTGGACCCCACTTTACTTTGGTTAATTGATAAATTTAATTCATTTATTATTTTTCATTCTTCAATTTTTATTTTTTTTACTCTTTTACGTTTAACCAAAAACCCTAAAAAGGTAGAAAAATAAGTGACAAATATGTTTAGAGATTATCATACTTTTTAGAGTAATGCTAAGGACCTAAGGAAGACTATTGGCCTGTGGGGTTGACTTTGAAATGATTCATGTGATTATTTTTTTGTTAGAATGTGTTCATCATGTAGATTATCTTTATAAAAAATTTGATTTGATATTTCTCTCCATTCTACTTTGTTTTGACAGGTTATTCACGGTGGACCCCACTTTACTTTGGTTAATTGATAAATTTAATTCATTTATTATTTTTCATTCTTCAATTTTTATTTTTTTTACTCTTTTACGTTTAACCAAAAACCCTAAAAAGGTAGAAAAATAAGTGACAAATATGTTTAGAGATTATCATACTTTTTAGAGTAATGCTAAGGGACCTAAGTAAGACTATTGGCCTGTGGGGTTGACATTGAAATGATTCATGTGATTTTTTTTTTTGTTAGAATGTGTTCATCATGTAGATTATCTTTATAAAAAATTTGATTTGATTCTAACAGTGATTGAGTGGTCTATTTTACGGTTGACTTCCAACCAACCTTTATAGGGTTAGAAAATTTAGCATGGTCTAATTTCTTGTAAGGATGATTTACATGGTGGAAAAAATATCCTTATAGAAAAAAAAAAGCTCTTGGATAATCTCAATGTGAATCCCACCGGTCAAAATGTCTTCCATGAGTCCCGAACTTGGGTTCCCCTAGCATTATTCTACTTTTTGTAAACCAAGATCATTAATAAAATTTTAAGATTTACTTGTCAAAAATTATTGTTTTAATTATCTATTAAGTAAAAAAGGCACTACAAAAAAATAAAAAAAAAAAAATTATTGTAGCTTTAAAACTATGATCTTTTTATAAAAAAATAAAAATTACAATTTTTGAAGTTCCCCACCCATAAGAACTTCCTGACTCTGCCACTGCATGCATCCTCGGCTGGTATTGTAACCAGTTAAGTTTCAAGTATAATTTTTTTGGTACCGTACGTAGCATTACTCTAGAAACTGTAGATTAAGGAATTGAAAGAGATAGTTAAAAAAAAAAAAATAGTCCTTGATGGCAAAGAGGCTTAAGAAGTAAAAATATTGTCCTGAGGTCAAAAGTTCAACCAAGTTGCTATGGACACGGATACGAAACACCGTTCAAAACCCATGACCTAGCTTGGAAACCCATTTTCTAATAAACCCGATTAGAAAAATAAACCCGATTCTATGTACCCTAAAAATTTATACAGTATGAAGAAAATAATGAAGCAAAAAAAAAGAAATTAAAGGCCATGTTTTAATTGAGATGTTGGCTTAATATAACTAGTGATTGAGATGTTGGCTTAATATAACTAGTGTTCGAATGTGCACCTTCCATCATCTGGCTGTTAAAGTGTTATATGGTCGAAAAATCCATTCAATATGGAGAAAATAATGAAGAAAAAAGGAGAAACAACAAAGGCCATGTTTTAATATAATAATGCTCTACTCAACCTGTCAAAATCTCTCCATATTGCTTTCTTGCATGATGTGACGGCATCTCATTAAACACATTAAAGATAAATTTTAATTCTGCATCTCTAAGGTTTTTAAATTGAAACTTAATTTTTGAAAGGAAAATGCTAGGGGACATCAAATTTTGACATCTAGCATTACATCCCAATAAATTAATTTGGAGTGGGACTCGTAAATAAATTTAGATTTTGTTTACAAAATAGATCAAATTTTAACCCATTTCTTATCAAAACCCAGATCTAAAATTAGATCTGAGAGATGAGGAGGAAGAGGATACGAGAAAGAGAAAGAAGGAGAAGAGGAAGAGGAAGAGGAGAAGAGGAGAAGAGGAAGAGGAAGAGAAAGAGAAAGAGAAAGAAGAAGAAGAAGAAGAAGAAGAAGAAAAAGAGAGAGAAAGGACGACTCCTCCTTTTACTCTTCTTCTTCCTCCTTCCTACTTCTTTCTCTTGTTTTTTCTAAATCTAATTTTTAAATCTAGAAAAGAAAAAGAAAGTGGAAGAAGATGAAGGAGGAGGAAGAAAAGGATGAAGAAGAAAAAAAAAACAGGAAGAAAAAGAGGAAGAACAGATGAAGTAATAGAAGAATAAAGCGGCGACGACACTAGGTCGCTGTGAACCCTCTTTCGACTAAATTTTTACCCACTTTTGACTGACTTTTTACTCACTTTCGACCGACTTTTGACCTAATTTCGACCGACTTTTTACCCAATGTCGTCCTACTGTCGTCGTCTTAAAATCATGCGGTCATCTTTTTACACTTATCCTTCTCTTCTACTTTTCCTGACTTCTACTTCCATTAACCAAGATCTAATTTTTAGATCTCAGTTTTGTTTATAAAATGGCTTAAAAACCCAAATCACTTTCTAACTTAACCCAAATAAAAATTAAATTTTTATTAAAAATAAGGTCCCATCTTAAATTATTTAATCAAATGTAATATTTAATGTCAAATTTTGATATCCATGTAGTCTTGCCCTTTTTGAAAACTAATTTTCGAGCCCTAGCCATATGCTGTATATAGGTTGCCACCCTTTTCTCAAAGTAGAAAAATTGGCACTCACAATATGTAGATGTAGATGTATCAAACTTTTAGCCTTTTCTCTAGACAAGTTGTACTTTTACTTTTGAAAACTCATTTTCAGTCCATGGACGGAATGCAACCGTATTTTTTTCTTTTCTTTCTTTTTAATTTTTTTTACTGACCTCCTCTTTTTTCCCTTTTTAATTCTTTTTTACTTTTATACTTTTTTAGGATATTTTAGAAAATTAAACCATATATATAGGGTTTTGTTAACTTATTGTGCCCTTTGGGCACATGATAAGGTTAAAGTTGTTGTATTGGACCCTTTCATACGAAGGTGCCACGTAGGTGGGACAACCATATATGAAAAGCGTCACATCATGAAAGGAATACATATGGCATTGCCATGTGTGAAGGCATGGCCAAGTCACACGAAACAAGACTATCTTTACATAGAACACTCAACCAAAGGGGAAGACAAAGTGAAAGGATTGGAGGGCAATTAGAGAGGAACGACAAACGAGAGTATCTAAGTACCATCATCAAAGGGGAAAGCGCCCTCATGACCAAAATGAGGTGCCTCCTCGGGAATACTCTCACCTGAGGAAGTCAAGAGAGGGACAAACGCCACTAGAGGCAAGGAGTCTGAGCAAAACCGTTATACAGCGGTATCTTCCATACCAAAATCAGGAGGATCATGGACAGGAGAACATTCAGACATTAGATGGCGTCAAACGGTTAAGAAACGTATTGGAACTTTATCTTTTTCTTAAATAGGAAGAAAAGAAATACATTAGGAAAAAAATGTGGCCATGGGGATTCTCAAGGTGAAAAGGCAACAAATACTAAAAGATGGGCCTCAAGAGAGTCAAGAAATATTGAATGCTCATACTTCACCTAGTTTACTCTCTTCTTCTCGACTAAATCTCTCTTTTCACCCTTCTTCTCTGATCACTTGGCCAATTCTGGACCACTTTGGAAGTGTGACATTTCTTCAAAAATCACAAGTCAGCCAATCTGAGATGTCTTAGTGATTCGAGGTTTCCTTTCTTTAAATTGAAATTAGATTACCACCTCATCAATTAGCTTTCTACTCGATACAATTGTAAAATAATTTTCGTACGTTAGAGATCTTCAAATTAGCTAATTTTTTGTGAGTATAATGTTATTATCATTTATATGATGTCCTCAAAAAATCAGTTTAATTGGAGACATCTAGCATCACGATCACTTAATTTAGAGTTAAATAGAGTGAGTGAACTGACATTAAAAGTGATTGTTTTAGAGGGTTAAAGATCTCTAATTGAGCTAATTTTTTATGAAAATCATATAAATGATTATCACATTATTCCTACAAAAAATGAGCTAATTTAAAGACCTAACATACAAAAAGCATCGCCAGGGCCAATTGAAGCCCTTAAACCCTAGACCCAACTAAAAATCAAGGCCAGTGGAAGCCCTTGTGCATCAGAGAACCCGAAGTTTAGCTCGTAATTTGGAGGTGCACTAAGGGTTTAAAGGTACTCGTGCACGAGTTTCCCTACGCGGAAGACTCCCGTGACGAGAGAAATCTTGGAAGTTATCCGCAAGAAAAGTGTTTAAAAAATTGGGATTGTTTTCTAAAAAATAGGAGAAAAAACACACCACGGAAGTGTTTCACGAGAATTTTTTAAAAAATCCCCAAAAAATGGGATCGCGGAAGATTTCCGCGAGATTTTCTATTACACGATTGGCCCTGCCCTACCCTTAACCCCTAACCCATCTAAAATTTTGAGGGGTTAAGGGTACAAGACTGGCCCTGCCCTTAGAACTTTAACCTTACACCTTAACATGACCCATATTATATGAGGGGATAGTTTGCCCATTATCAAAATTCCCAATGTGTTGCAAGACCAACATGAAGATGATCTAAAGGATAAATTTTAGTGATGATGACCTATTCAACGTGTAGATCATCCTCCCAAAAAATCATATCATTCTAAAGCTTTTAACCTCATAAAAAATTAGGTGATTGATGAGAATTTTTTTTTAATATTGTTAATCTTAAACTAACTTTTGATCGTGTTAGAAATGTTAAAACGGGGTAATTTTATACAGAGATGATCTTTATAATGAGGAGATTCTACTCCATCCTTAAATCATCTTTTTGTGAGCAGAGATCTGCACATTTTCACGTGATGAGACCATATTTTGATGTAGATGTATCAAATTTCTAACCTTTTTTCTCTTTTAAAAAATCTAAAACCATAAGCCCCCCTGAACCACACATTTATAGGATAGGCCCCCACAAAACTTTTGGTGATGTTTCCCTTTCAAATCAGAAGAATAAAATTTTGCTGAAAAAAAATAAAAAGAATCCAAATTTGGTGTCGCATCTGAGGGCCAACAAACAGAGCAAAATAGTCTTAGTTGGGTACGTATGACATGAAATGGGTCGGATTTGAGTCGATTTTAAGCCTTAAATGACTTTGAGCCATTTAATCAACAAGATATGGTTTATGCACTTATCACATACCCAACCAGACTGATCTCAAGTGCCACTCAAAAACGTAGTACAAGTGCTTTTATTCATGTCAACTTCATTTGAAGAAAAGTACTGAATGCGTGAAGTGAACTAGTTATATATAAAGAGTATAATGTAATATTCTCCTTTTCATCAATAAAATTTTAGCCCTTTTCTCTCAAAAAAAAAACGGTATGTTTTTTTATCTTTAAGTTATTATTTTGATTTATGCATATTCATGTGAACTGTAAGAAAAAAAAAAAAAAGAGTATAATGTAGTGTCTTGAAGTTATTGCAATGGCAGATTGGAGGTGGTTGCACCATTAATTAACAACCCACCTCGTCGGCCAAATTCAACTTTCTTTAATTCTAGCACGAAACTGCTCGAAAAAAGAAAAGAAAAATGTCATCGACGAATAGTAGCAATTCTTCAGATAATGATGATGAGGAAGTACTACTCACTCAACAGTTGCTAACACTACAATCTCTAGTTCCAAATATCTCACAGGTCGTCATCCAATCGAACTTATTAAAAACACTACGCATTTATTTACGTACCCTTAACTAATGGTTTAATTTAATTTATTGGCATATTGTCGAACTGATCTATAATTATTATTTATTTTTTTAGCCTGCATTAATAATTCTTGAGAAATATATGCACATGCAATTTGTTTCACAGACAGATGAGAGATCTATCTTGGAAGAGACCCGCGACTATTTGAGAAGAATTCATGAAGAAATAGAGCGAATGGAGAAGGAATTATCTCAACCATCGGAGAATTTTGCATCCTCATCATCATTAGTAAACCAGAGCAGTACTGGTGGTTCATCCACCCCAAGACTCCAAATATTAAGGGTATAGGTTATTATACAACTCTCTCTCTCTCTCTCTCTCTCTCTCTCTCTCTCTCTCTCTCTCTCTCTCTCTCAGAGTCTCTCAGAGGATCTGCATACTCTACTCCTCTGTGTTGGTTATCTCTTTTATCTATTTTGGGTATCATATAATAATAGTTTTTAAGGATCCACTGACCCATAAATGCTTGGCCCATCAAGAGTATGTTTGATCTAAATAACATATAAAAAAAGAGTCTGGATCGACTTACAGCCTTAAATATACAGGATGTGTGTACAAGCTCTTGCGGGGCCTACGTGAGGTCGATCAAAGGGCTGAGATTTTGTAAAGATGTTCTCCTCACCATGTAGATCAACTTCACCAAAAATCAACACATTCTAAAACTTATAGCCCCATCAAAAATTGATTGGAAGTTGTTTAAAAATTAACTGTGAAAAATGAACGATGAGAAAAAGAGTCAATGTTTGATGGGGTTATAAGTTTTAGAATGTGTTGATTTTTGGTGAAGTTGATCTACATGGTGAGGAGAACATCTCTAAAAAATTTCAGACCTTAGATCGACCTCATGTGAACCCTACAAAAGCCTGTACACACAGCCTGTATATTTAAGGCTATAAGCGGACTCAAAAAAAAATAATCCTCAATTAGCAGGGCTTGATATTTTAGCCCAATATTTTATTTAGATCAGTCTAATTATTCTTTGGCTATGAAGCACGTACGTTCTGAGAGGACACGAATACAACATGATTTTTATTTTTTAAATTTTTTAATTAAAAACAAGACATAACACGGATATATATGGTTCTCTTACAGTAGTGTATGTGTTTTATTGTTAGTTGATTACGTGGAATCAATAATACAGGTTAAATAAAATGGCATGTCATAAGTAATTTTGTGATTGTATTATCAATTTTATATAATCGACAATCTATTTTGTATTATTAACTATATATAATATTTTTGTAAGCTCCGCCTGAACATTAACTAAATTAAATATGATATATATAGGTGGAGACAGAGAAAATAATGGAGGGAAAGTTTGTGGTGAAGATAATATGGAAGAGAGGGTCAGGAGTTGCAGGTGAAGTGCAGCGAGCAATCGAGTACTGTTTGGACGTCGAGATGACTAATATTATGGTCGCCAACTTCATTAATCCGGATGAGATGATAACCACAGCTTTTGTCGAAGTAAATACAACAACTCTAGCTCTCAATAATTTCTCTACAAAAAAAAACTGCTTTTTCTTCCTAAATGCCAAAATTTAGAACAGTAGAAAATAATTTTTTCTTAAAATACTTTTCGATCAGTTTAAATTAAATAAATGCTAGACATGAAGGGCCAATGCATATGCACATTGATTTGATGGCTTGTCATTAGCGTTTAAGTAGGCGCCAATCAAGACACCAATGAAAACATGCCACAACATCATGTATATCCCCTACTTATATCCAGCATTTTTTTTTTTTATTAGAAAAGAAAGAATATTATTAAGCAAGCGAGAAGAGAAGAAAATACAATAGGGAGAAAAATGTACACAAAAATTACGAAGGAGAGAAGCGAGCTAAGCATCACTTATATCCAGCATTTACGGACGTATAGGATTATAGGCGTAATTAAGACATTCTCTTGAAACTTGCTTTCTATATGGCGAAAAAAGCTCCACAATTTTTATTGAAGAGAAATGAACATTTCCAATGCAAATGTGATTAGCTTGTTTGTTTTGTCTATGTGACACTTAATTAATTAAATGTGAATTTTTTTTAATTGTAAAAAAGGAACGAGGAAATGAGATTAACTAAAAAAGAAAGAAAAAATTATATGAGATTTGCTGACTAGGATGTGAAGACATCCTCTTGGTGAACCTCTAAAATAAGAAGATAGACTAGAGGATGTCATCCCATCCACATGCAACATCATCTTCACATTTATTGAGCACATTTTCATTATTATAGATAGTTTTAAGGATGGATGTGCTTTCTACGTGGCACAACAATTTTGAGCAGACCATGCTTGCATATGAGATGCTCTTATATAGTATTCGACTATTCGGCTGGCTTGTGATTAGATCTGGCAAAACCTAACCTGACCCACAGGTCGACTCTAATCTGGACTTGTTTTAACTTTACCTAACTCGACTCTTACTAAACGAGTTAGGATTGGGTTCAACAATCTTGACCCATCAACCTTGTCATGATTAGGGTCGATCCTAACTTGTTCCCTTATTTTTATACGAGCCCTAAGGCATACGCGCGCGATGCGCGTGCATAACGTGTATTAGCCGTTAATTTATTTTTTAAATATATTATTTTGTACTCTGAATTAATAAATAAATTGTATTATTTAAATGGATAAGATTTTTTACAGTTACTATAATGGGTAAAGTTTCAATATTTAAGATAAATACATATTTTTAAAATACAATAAAACACACGAAATAACATAATTAGGGATTCTATTTTAAACTAGAAACTTAGTAATCTTCTTCCACCAATATGTACTTGTAATATTTGAAATTCTAATACCATATATCTAGTCTAATCCTGCATATGCAAAAAGAAAATTGTAGTTAGAAACATAAAAAGCCTTTGGGTGAATTCATATTTGAAAATAAAAATTCTTAAGTTTTCAAATATAAAAAAACACCTTGATTTATAAAGAACGTAAAAGAAAAAAAATATAGCAATTAGATCTACTAAAACATCTAAATTTATAAAAGAAATACCTCTTTCTAGATAGAGAGAGTTACACACTTGTATCAGAATTTTTCTTTGAGAATTTGAGTGGGAATTGAAAAGAAGAGACAGTTTAAGATTGTTTTATAGATCTTACACACGTATAATTCTACCACTATCTTCTATTTCATTCCTTATTTTTTAATTTTTTATGTGATTTTGTAATCAAGAATCCCTTTTTATGAGGATTCTCTATAGTTACACGCGCGGCTATGAACATGGGAGATTTATTAGGAAACAAAATTAGTTGTAACTACCTCATTAAGACAAATATACAAAAGTACCCATATTTAAATATATTTTTACACTTAAACACAATCAGTTTTATAAAACTAAAGGGGTATAAATGTAAAAATTAATTTATAATAGAGTAGTTTAAAAAACTGAAACAATGGGAGAGTGAAGATCTCAATGTATTCACAATAATACTCTCTTTGGATAAATTAGAAATCTCAAAATAAAATTATTTTTCATTCAATTCAAGGGTATTTTTGGCATTTGATAAAAAGTGAGGCCATCCAACGAAATAACTACCTCAAAGGGGTATTCCATTTATATAATAGTACGAGACCTCTTGCATAAGCGTTGCGTGTGCCTAACGCATTTTAACCATTAAATTTGTTACAACAATTAATAAATAAATGTATAATTAGAATTTAAAAAACGAAATAAAATATTTATTAAAAACCTATTTTTCATAGAACAATAAAAAATATTCAGAAATAAGTTATCCACAAAAATTAGTTTTCAAGAAATTTAACATGTTGTAAGTAAAAAACTTCGCTTACCTCCACATCTACGCCTTTCATAGTCAAATCTAATGTAAAACCCTTTAAAATCACCCTGCAATTCAAAAAAATTGAACCAAGACAACTTAGAATTTTACGACAAAAAAAGTAAAAAACAACAAAATTTAATTAAAAATAATAAATATAAAGAGATTGATAAGACGAAAACTATAGTTGAATAGAAGTTCTCTAATGTTTGAAGTAATAGACATGGATTTTCTTCTTTCTCTCTATTCTTCATCCTCGTTTGAGGAATTATATTGAGTTAGTTAGTTTTTGAAACTGATTTGAGAATATATTTTAAGTTGTAAAAATGTTAGTGGGAGTAGTTTTGGAGGAGAATCCCTATTTATATGGAGAATCACTATCTACGTGTAATACTAATAACTACTTGTAAAATTTGTAACTTCTTTTATTTTACATTTTTAATTATGCCCTTATTTTTGTATTCTTTAAAATTTCTATTTAATAGGGATAGAATATGGAAAGTATAATTTGGGGCCTCAATAACTACCTCTAGGGTCGTTTCTCTTTAAAGAATAGAATAAAATAGATAGATAGAATAGATAGATAGATAAAAAAATGTTAAATTAATCGGTGTTAGTTAGGATTTGGAAAAATGACCCATTTCATATATAAATTAATCAAGATTAAGGTTAAATAATCTTGACCGACCAATCCGCTTAGGGTCGACCTAACCCTAACTCGTTGCCAGGTCTACGTGTGACCTTATTTATAACTTGTGATCCCTTAAAAAGAAGAAAATAAATTTATCTTGGATTAGAGATTCTTTCCTATTTAAGAGTTATCCCAAATTAAGGGTTCTACTTGTCTTGAACTCTAGCTTTTATTGTTCAACACCTCTATGCGTACAACAAAGGACTACATAAATTCATACAGAAGTGTGAATTTTACTGTCGATGTGCAGCAATTGATGTAAAACGTCCTTAAGAGAGGACTTTGTTTAATTACAGTATAGATTTTTTTTTTCAATGACTAATAAAACCGTTTTTATCTGTATTTTTTTTTGAAGGTAAAGAAAGATAGGAGAATGACAGAAGAGGAGCTCCATGATCTTATAATGAGAAGGTTCCGCTCTCTGCAAACATCAATCTCCCCAAAAAATGCAGATTGAATTCAAAGAATTGCATTAAACTGAATTTAATTCCTGAACCTATGTAGTATTAATTATCTTTAATTACTCTGCTGATAATAACATAAATAGTATCGGGAGACCATTTTTTAATTATTCTTCAAATCGAGCTGAATCATGGATTTTGATGAAAGGTGAGTCCTAATCTCAAAGCCCTGTTTGTAATGCAGTCTCTTCTTAGCTTTTCCTCTTAGGCCTGTCAATTGGGTTTGGCTGGCCCAAAGCCCGCTCGTTCGGTCCGATGATTTTTGGGTCGAGTCTTATTTGAGAATGAGCCGGGCCGAGTTTGAACAAAAAATAAGGCCCGAATTCAAGTTTGGGCAGAGCTTGGGCATTAAAGAGCTCGGCCCAATTTAGGCCCCGCCCGAATACTAATTAACATATAGTTTTAATTTTTAAACCCAATATATACATCATTTATTATTATTCTTTTTGAAACCATCAAATTAGTTATTCTTTTCCTTGAAACCCAACACAATTCATTCTTTTTTTTTTTTGAAACACAACATATTATTTATTATCTTTTTTGGAACTAAACAACTCATTACTCACTTAAAATAACTATGGTTGAATCTAGAATAAATGAGACACAACTATTTATACTCTCTTAAACAACTAAACCTCATACCCTAACCATTTGAAACCCTAAACTCCTACCCTACAACTCACTACCATAATCAAGCTTCTTTGATCTATTTTCTTCAAGGATTTCAAGGTAGAGTATATCTTATATATTATTAAAAATAGAAATCTTGTATGCAAATAAGCATTATTAGGTTTAATCGCAATTATGAATTTACGATTCTTGATGTTCTTTTTATTAGAACCGTTTGATTGTCAATTATTTTTAGATTTTTGGACTTGTATGTCGTAGCGTATATTTTTTTTGAGCAAGCCCGAATTCGGCCCGAAGCCCGAAATTTTATATGGGCCGAGTTTGGTCAAGCATATTTAATTTTACTTCGGGCCGAGCTTGGGTTTGAGAATGACAAATATATTTCGGGCCGAGCTTGAACACCCCTAAGCCCGGCTCATTTAGCCCAATTGACAGGCCTATTTCCTCTGTCATCTTCCCCTATTTCCTCATCTCCAAAACAAAATCGGTTAACACAATTAATCAAAGGATAGAAGAAAAATAAAGGTTTTTTGTAGCATTAACATAGAGATGTTCCAAGGGTATGATGATGATCTCTTCATCACCTCGTAGATTATCACAAAAATAAAATTCCTCAACTGCCCGTCTTCCAATCATTACTTATTTGAAGCAGATATATGCCTAAACATTATTGTATTTTATATCACAACTATAAAATTGACTTTTGGAGGAGTTTTGAGAAGTAAAAAGACAACGGTTAGGAAATTTCCGTCACTAAACGTCTCAGTATTCTTTTTAACGACAGTCGGTCAAATAATCCCGTTGCTAAAGGAATCGCCACGTGAAAGAACTGTCGCTAAAAGTATTTTTTTTTTTTGTAGTGCTGATCTTTATTTGCTGAAAAATATATATTTTTTTTCATAAAAGGAATTTTAAATGCAAAATATGAATTTTAAAAGAAGAAGAACAAAGATGATTCCTCAGTAATCATGGCTTTAGACTTGGGTGGGTCGGTAGGTTTTAACATGTGTGGAATTCCGGATGGATAATCAGGAAGAACTCGATCTCGTTGTCGTTTGGAGTGGGGGCGGTGGCAGTGCTGATCATGATGGAATTCAAGTTGGGCTGGTGGTGTTCATTAAGCTCTTTTTGAAGCCTGGTAGTTTCTTCATGGTAAATTGAAATCACCAGCCTGGTAGTTTCTTCACACACACATCGGAGACTCTTCATTTCTTCAACAATAAAACTTTTTGGCCCTACTGTTTTACAAAATCGGTGCCAGAAACTTATGTGGCAGGGTGTGACCTACCACTTTTCTCCTCTCAAAAGTGTTATGAGGGGGTTTCTAATTTATATGGCAGTGGAACCCACTATGCCACATAAGTTTCTGGCATTTGTTTTGTAACATGGGCGGGCCAAAAAGCAGCACTCTTTCTTCAAACCCCAAAGTGGTCGTACTTCTGGACCGAAAATCATTTTTGGTTCTCTTCAACATGTCTAAGGTTGACAAAAATACGTCTTCACCTGAACTTACATGCCTTCCACCGAACTCACCGGTGGCTACCGAATCCTATCTTATCATGACCCGTCCGAACCGAATCACACTAAGCTCAAAACCCTCATGTTCTTCCTCCTCAAGTCTCGTCGGGATCGGGTCATACCAGAATTTCAATCCAGTTTCAGTGAGCTCTTCGAGACTGTAGAAAGCGAGTTATCTGCCAAAGGGAAAGCTGATTTCGGAGGTCCGAGCGATCATGCATGTTTTAACTTTCTAGCCCAGTCATTGTACGGAACGAACTCGACCGACACAAAATTGGGTTCACAGGGATTCCTCTGAGTATCAAATTAATTAAGGACTCTTTAATTTATCATCTTGCCAATTATATACACAAGAGTGTGTTTGTTGTGTTGCAATTCTCCAATCAAATTAAAGATGGATGATATTGATCAGGAACAGTCAAGATCTTATTATGGTATATTAGGCCTCGACAGGGATTCCTCTGCCTCTGAAATTCTAAGAGCTTATCGGAAACTCTCCATGGTAACTAAAATACCCTTTCTTTCTAGCTATATATATTGCATTTTTGCAGAGATCTTCGACTAAATTAATTTGTGTTAATTAATTGCAGCAATGGCACCCCGATAGGTGGACGAAATAAACTCCTTCCCTGCTAGGAGAAGCTAAGCAAAAATTCCAAACTATCAAGGAAGCTTATTGAAGTTAATTTAATTATACGTAATTAATTAATTAATTAATTATATCTCCTCGAGTCTCTCTATCTAATAATTACTAATCAATTCTCTTTTGATTCCGTTGATCTGCAATTATTTTATATGGGATACATTATTCTCGGATAAAAGGAAGAGAACAATGTATCGATGCAGGGTTTTATGACCCAAATCAAGAAGAAGAAGAAGAAGAAGAAGAAGAAGAAGAAGAAGAAGAAGAAGAAGAAGAAGAAGAAGAAGAAGAAGAAGAAGAAGAAGGAGATCATGACGAGGTGGGTATTATTGAAATTTTTTCTTGTTCCTTTAATAATTATGCTATTTTTTTTTAATTTATTTTTCCTGATTATAATTAATTTCTTCAATTTTCCTTTTTTTTTTTTATTTGGTGTAAAGCTTTACAGACAGTTGGTGGAAGAGATCAGATCTGCCGTTATTAGATCTAACGGAGGTAAAGTGACGATAGCGATATGGAAAAGATGTCGTTAATTAAGTAGTCCGTCGTCTACGAAGCTTCACAGCACAGTACAGAAGGGCGAAACGTGATTTTGGGATACTGATTTCTAAAATAAGTTGAAAGAGTTTAGTTTAATTTAACGAAGCACTGGAGGCAAACTCGTTTCTCACTCCAATTTTACCTTGGAATCTCTCTCCAATCTCCAATTTCTAAATTTTTTTTTACAAGGTGGTGGTGGTAACAATGGCTGTAGTAGTTGGTGGTATGAATCCGACACGTGTATCATTTAACCAAAACAGTTTACCATAGTCTGAAGGGGAGTTAAAGATTAGGGCATTTCAAACATTTCATATCGCCAGGTTGGGTTAGGTTATTTAGAAAAGAAGATATTTTGGACTTTTTTACATCACATGTGTCAAAAACGTGACACGAAGTTGACTATTTGAATGGTGAAACTTTAACAATGGAGGAATAAGTGATTTTTTTGAAAGTTTTGGAGGTAAATGATTTTTCAATTAGCAATAGAGGTAAAAACAATTTGCTCTAGGAAAAAAATTAATGATGATGATCTTCGATCTGGTACCATTTGAAATAAGTGATGATCATTGAGTCTGCTTGAAATTGTTGATCATCGGTAGCAGGGAGGGTTGGGGTATTGTCATCATAACTTCCAACCATGAAGAGATATTGATGATATGATCATGAGCTGGCGGGTTTTGATGATCATCAGGATTTGGTGGTCTCATCCACTTCATCATCAGTACTCTGGATATATATATTTACTGATAGTATGGTGAAGCTACATTTGCTCCAAAGTGTACTACCAACCTTACTGCAAAGGCTATTTAGGAGGGTATTTGCGTCAATTTAGGAATGACGTAAATCACGAGGGGTGTGAAATTATTTAAGAACCGTAGGATGACTTTGCAGTAAGGTTTGCAGTCGAAAAATACAGTAAGTTTAGCATTTTCTATAATATTAAGTATTAACTAATCTCTCTCTCTCTTTCTTATCTCTCTCCTAAAATTACTGCCATTGCCCAAATCAAGTACTCTATTAGGTTTATATTTACACTATTAATTAAGCCAATTATATTTTTTGAAGCTTTTTTACATTCAAAAGCCCTGGAACAGTTTTTTGTTAGAAAATATAAACAGATATTATTGTAACTTTTTGCCCCTTAAAATTGGATAACATATACATTTCACACTAAACCCTCGTAAATTTTTTAAATCGTTCCCACAATTTTCTCTATCTTAATTATCTTCAAATAATCTCTTTGGCTCTGATTAGTATGCATGAAAAATTTGCAGAATACAAATTACCACAGCTATGGTAGTGGTAGCTTGCATGGACAAACAGGGATATAAGTATCCTAACTAGCAGAGGAATACCATACCAAACAACTGATTTATCAATTTGACCGGGAATAATTGCAGATAGCGGGGCCTTTAACATCCAAAATTTCTTCTTTGTCTATTTAATTAAAAATTTAAAACTACCAAAATTCCTTTATTTTCTCGACAATTCTCTTTCCCTCTCTTTAATTTTTCTCTATCTATTCTTCTCTCCATATAATTATAATCATAGTAAAAAAAAAATGTACAATAGACGGGCACAATGCTTATAATATTTCCTAAAGTATATTTTTTTAACCGTAGTTAATCATTTTGGATGTTTTGAGCTTGGCCCTTAATTGAGGAGGGACAGTGCTAGCGTGACACCAAGTTTTGGTGTCGACACCAGCACTGTCTGGCCCAAAACAAGGGCCTAGGGCCCACATCAGGGGCTGATTTTTTGGGACGATGTTCTCCTCATCATGTAGATCATCTCAACAAAAAATCAATCCATTCTAAAACTTCTAACCGGATCAAACATTGAACTCTATTTATCACCGTTTATTTTCTTACCGTTGATTTCTAACCGATTTCTAGCCAACGTTTGATTAGGTTAGAAGTTTTAGAATGGATTGATTTTTTGTTAAGATGATCTACATGATGAGGAGAACATGGTCCCAAAAAATCAGCCCCTGATGTGGGCCCTAGTCCCTTGTTTTGGGCCAAAAGGAGCTGGTGTCCACACCAAAACTGGTGTCACGCTAGCACGGTCCATTGAGGAGACCTCCATCCAAATTGGAGAGTCCCATTATAAAAATACTGACAATCCAACTTAGATTTTCAAATTGTACATTGGTTTTTTAAAACTCTATGTCTTGTCCCTAAAATGCTACAAGCACTTTGGATTTGTATATTTGTTAATACATTTGATTATTTTATTCAAATTAGACTCGTATTTGATCAAATTAAATTCAAATTAGATCCAAATTAAACCCGGGTATAATTTTGTATGCAAATCCAAGGTGCCTATACTATAACCAACCTTAGTGCTTCTTTTTTTTTGTGTAACTGCATAAAATTTATAGTACACGTATGTTGTAATTAAACAGTGAGGTCCAGATTGAATGTAATAGAAATCGAATGGCGATACATCATACTGTTTTGGCATTATGAAGTACCATAACACGTAATCCTTGACTCTTAGGTTTATAAATACCTATCAACTTCATTTCTAATACAACTTTTCGTAGTCTTTCAATTGCGGAGTTTTAACATGATTTTCAAGAGAATATTTTATGAAATGTAGCAATAATTATGAAATGTAGCCACAAGATAAGGCTATATGTAGGTTGCCCCAAAATTATTGTTGGGTATTATTTTAAAAAAATGACAGAAAGGCCATCAACCAAAATGCAGTGAGACAATATATCTTGATGTAGATGTCTCAACTTCGGGTAATACTACAAGCACCACGGATTTGCATACAAAATCATACCCGGGGTCTAATTTGGGTCTAATTTGAGTCTAATTTGGTCTAACGTAGGTCTAATTTTAGTCTAATTTGAATAAAATAATCAGAGGTATTAGTAAAGGTGCAAATCCAAGGTGTTTGTAGCATTTTCCCTCAACTTCTAACCTTTTCTCTTGGAAAAATTATACTTTATATTTTTTTCAAAACTCATTTTGGTCCGTGAACCAAAAGCAACCTCCGTTATTTTCTCCTATCTTTTAAAAGATTGTTTATTTTTACTTTTTTCTTTTTCAGGCCTCCGGAGTCCGGACATCTCATTATATAAAATAAATAAATAATAAATTCAAACATCCAAAATTCTTCTGTCATTTTTTTTTTGACTTTTTAAATTTTATTTTATTTTTTATAATTGTTTAATAAATTTAGCCACAAGATATATATAGGTTGGGATGAAATTATATTTGGAACTACAGTGCTACTGCAAAGTGCATCTTGTGATAGTGTGTTAATTGCATACCTAATTTGTACCCATTGTAAATTAACCATGCTATGCCATGATTTTTTTTATTTTTCTATAGCATCAACAAAAATGCACCCCCTACATGAGACAATGTGCTGATGATATTTCACAGTGCTTTTTCTGCTAAGGTATGGGATTATTTCTTAAAATCTTTTGGTGTTAATTAGCTGGGTTTGTGGTAAGGATCTTCATATGAATCTTAGAGCGTGGACATATTATATATGGGAACCTCCTTCCTTGTGCAATTTGGCTAAAAGTCGGGGGATGAAGGATAAGCTTTTTTTAGGGTTTTGGATGTATTGATATTATTAGATGCTAGGGATATTGTGTCTATGTAAATTTCCATTTGTCTTTTATCTCTTGTATCTTTCTTTGAGTCTCGATGTTCCATTTGTGAGAAACTAATTAAGGCGTCACAATTGGGTTAAGTTGGGCTCAGTCCATCTCGGAATCCATCCATAATATTGATATTGTCCCTAATTTAACCACACCTTCTCACTTGGATTTGGGTCTATTTGTTGGTTTTATCTAAAAAAGACATTTATGTTTTGTAGTGGTTTGGGCCCAACCTTATGTTTCACTTGACACGTCTTTTCATAATCCATGTGAGACTATTCCAAAGCTCTAATCTAGCCACAACTTCAATTGGACCGCCAATAATTGCAACCATGCCCACTCCATGTCAAACCATCGGCTTTGATACCACTTGTTAGGGCCCATACAAGAACACTAGGCAACTTATGCCAAGTCTGCCTCTAAACCTATCCATAGTATTGAATTCATGGCTCGAAGACTCGGGATCAATAGCTGAATTGGCGCTCAGTGACCGATCTAGCAAACCATGAACCCAAAAAATGATTTAAAAAAGAATGAATTCAAAAAGAGTTATTATATTGGGCTGATTTTGTGGTATATAGGTCACGAGTATTGTTGTCCAAGGTTTATACACTTCATTCGTGTATAGTGCCCAAGCCATGTAAGATATACTAATACTCTCCTCCAACGTCAGGTGGGGAACCACTCGACACTCCTCTTCCATGTAGGGCTAGAGATAACAGACCCTTCCCATCGCTAAAACACTTACTCATATAAAATGTTTAAGCCTATTGGACCTCTCTCTCCTTAAAAACCAGTTTCCAAGGAGAGGTTGTCCAAGGCTCATGCGACCATTGGAATTTTAGGAGTTCTCCTAGTTACATGGTTTTTTTTTTTAATTGGACTGAAATTTATAAAGATTAATCTCCTTAGTGAAGTTCGATACCAAAAACACCAATATAGAAACCATGTTTTCAACCTCTCAACAAGTGGTCCTCCGCAATGGCGGAGCCACCATATGCTCAGAGGGGGCAGCTGCCCCCACTCATTTATTTGAAATATATATATATATATATATAATTTGTAAAAAGTTTTTTATTTCTATTAATTTGTCCTCTAAAAAAAATAAAAAAATCTTTAATTGGGAGAGTAACTAAGCTAAAAATGTTATGTTTGACTTTTATTTTTTTATAAAATTAATTTTGACTTAATACCAAGAAAATTATACTTCCACAAATCAACTTTTTATTTTTTAACACCCACTTATGTTACACCATTCATACATCCAATTCTGGACCAAGATGAAGATGACCTTAGAATTATTTTTTGGTGAGGTCCGTGAGGATAATCTCTTCACTATGGATGATTTTTCTGTGAAGATGATCTTTTCACATAAGATTTTTTTATGTAATTAAAAGTTATAAATCGATGTGATGAAAGGTTGATCTAAATGGTAAGAAGATCTTTTTCACAATAAAGAAAAAAAAAAAAAGAAAGAAAAAGAAAGTCTTCAAGTCATCTCCATTTAAGTCACACATACGTACTGTGTAAATGGGGTGTAAAAATATGTGGGTTCTAGTATATAGAAAAAGTGACATAGAAATGGAGTTATTTGGCTTTTCTATTTTGGCCCCCAATAGGTTAAAATCCTAGCTTCCCCACTGGTCCTCCGCTCTCCAAGTTACATGATTCCCCAATAGTTATTACATTAGCAAGAAAAATACAGATGGTACAACAGTTATTAAAAGACTACTTACTAGATCAGATTAATTACTGAATCTAGCTAGGATTTATCATTAATTACTCCCCTGATAATAATACTAATAATAATTAAGAAATATTAATTAAGCACAGAAACCCTTAGACTGATATAGATCGATTGATCGAGCAGAATCATGGATTCTGATGCAAGGTGAGTCCTAATCTCAAAGCCCTGTTTGAAATGCAGTCTCTTAGATTTTCTTCTGTCATCTTCTCCTGTTTCTTCACCTTCAAAAATCAGTTAACACAATCAATGGTAATACAATTACTATATTATCCAAATCAGTAACCTACAATTGAAGTTTTCTGATGAAAGGTGAGTCCTAATCTCAAAGCCCTGTTTGAAATGCTGTCTCTTAGATTTTTTTTCTCTATTAAAAGTTAGGTTAAAATTTTGACTGGAAAATTCAATCCACAAATGTTAAAGTTCAGGGACACAGACTGATGTGTCGCTCATGAATTAGTACACCACTAATTATTCATATTTTCTAAGACCCTTTGAAATGGCAAACAAGGACATAGTATCATGTCCCCAAAATTTCATGCCCTAGCATGTTTTTATGAAAATACATAAAGAAAACCAAAATTTTATGTATACAGTGTATTGACATGAAAGTATATATCAGAGTATTTTTTTTTTTTTTTTTTTGCAACGGATCTCGAAGAAATTATTACGTAAAGCTAGTTAGCTTACCCTGATGAAAAGGGTTATTAAGATTTCTTGTTGATGATGTCGATTTTGGGGATTTTTTGGCAGTAGAGAAGAGTGTGTTATGTCGAACCCTAGTGATTCGATCAGTCGAAGAATGTCGCCACCCACACCAATGCCACTCTTGCATGTAATTTTTACTATGAATCTCCCATCCTCTATTTTCTCTGTCTCCATCTGNCCATAATCAAGCTTCTTTGATCTATTTTCTTCAAGGATTTCAAGGTAGAGTATATCTTATATATTATTAAAAATAGAAATCTTGTATGCAAATAAGCATTATTAGGTTTAATCGCAATTATGAATTTACGATTCTTGATGTTCTTTTTATTAGAACCGTTTGATTGTCAATTATTTTTAGATTTTTGGACTTGTATGTCGTAGCGTATATTTTTTTTGAGCAAGCCCGAATTCGGCCCGAAGCCCGAAATTTTATATGGGCCGAGTTTGGTCAAGCATATTTAATTTTACTTCGGGCCGAGCTTGGGTTTGAGAATGACAAATATATTTCGGGCCGAGCTTGAACACCCCTAAGCCCGGCTCATTTAGCCCAATTGACAGGCCTATTTCCTCTGTCATCTTCCCCTATTTCCTCATCTCCAAAACAAAATCGGTTAACACAATTAATCAAAGGATAGAAGAAAAATAAAGGTTTTTTGTAGCATTAACATAGAGATGTTCCAAGGGTATGATGATGATCTCTTCATCACCTCGTAGATTATCACAAAAATAAAATTCCTCAACTGCCCGTCTTCCAATCATTACTTATTTGAAGCAGATATATGCCTAAACATTATTGTATTTTATATCACAACTATAAAATTGACTTTTGGAGGAGTTTTGAGAAGTAAAAAGACAACGGTTAGGAAATTTCCGTCACTAAACGTCTCAGTATTCTTTTTAACGACAGTCGGTCAAATAATCCCGTTGCTAAAGGAATCGCCACGTGAAAGAACTGTCGCTAAAAGTATTTTTTTTTTTTGTAGTGCTGATCTTTATTTGCTGAAAAATATATATTTTTTTTCATAAAAGGAATTTTAAATGCAAAATATGAATTTTAAAAGAAGAAGAACAAAGATGATTCCTCAGTAATCATGGCTTTAGACTTGGGTGGGTCGGTAGGTTTTAACATGTGTGGAATTCCGGATGGATAATCAGGAAGAACTCGATCTCGTTGTCGTTTGGAGTGGGGGCGGTGGCAGTGCTGATCATGATGGAATTCAAGTTGGGCTGGTGGTGTTCATTAAGCTCTTTTTGAAGCCTGGTAGTTTCTTCATGGATGCTCCTTAAATAAGCTAAAGCATCAACTAAAACTGACCTTTTATCCATCTATAGATATATATTATGCGCAGCATCGATCGATCCATTAGTTAATTATGATCAGTAAGTAGTACACATTTTTAATCAACCAAAACGTACAAAAAATTAAGAACCTATTCAATAGAAATTCGAACAGCTAGCAGCAATTCGATCATGAACTAAATATTTATACGTACCTTAGTGATATTAGGAACAAGGGCACGTAAAGCTAGCAATTGTTGGCTAAGTCTCGTCCTCCGGTTCCTCTCCGACACCAAATTCTTACAACCATTCAATGTACTATTTCTACTATTTGGATCAGCCTCATTTTCTTCATCACCACGTACATGACCTAATTCTTTAATCTGCTCGTCTGTAGTCCTTGGTTCTGAGGTACCCACCTGATGATGATCATCATTTGAACTGGGCATAACCGTCGAAGTTGTTGTTGTCGTTGTCACATTGTTTACATGATAATGTTCAGAGGTGTTATCTTGATCATGAATATTCTCCTTGGTATTAATATTAACAAGGTCGTTGATCAGAAGCTCATCATCGTTGTCAAGAAGAAATATGTTGCACGCGTCGAGCTCGTTTTCAGATCGGGATTCAACATGGGGTTGGGGGTTTTGTAGTAATGAATACTGGGGTAATTGAGTTCTTTGATCATCATCATCAATATCAGGGACGTTTTCATGGAATAATAAGTACTCGTAGAGGTCATGATCATCAAGGAAGAATAATGGAGGGTCGATTTGATCTGCAGGTACTGTGGGTAAGGGAGCCTGTAGGAGATGAGCTGAGTCGACGTCGACGTTGGTTTCAAAATCAAACATTATATGATGATTTTCCATCATTTGAAAGTGATCATGATGATCATCTTCTTGTAATAATAATTCTTCATTATCATCAGTAGCTGGGAGCTGGGCTGGCAGGGTACTATAAATGTCATCAACTACTTCTAACCATGATGGGATGATGATAATATCATCATCTGGAGGATTTTCATCAGGCTGTTTTGGTATGGTACTGACGGCAGTAGTACTCTCCAGATTTAGTTCTTCTGCTTGTTGCATCAGAAAGGCCTCTAGCTGATGATCCCTCTCTCTTTCTCTCTCTAGATCTCTCTCTCTCTCTCTCTCTCTCTCTCTCTCGTACATGAAGCAAGCAGGCAGTACGTACTCTACTAATTCTGTTCTTTAATATTTATAGTTTCATACTTCATATTCATCAATGAATATTAATATATATTGTCGACGTAGTATACGTTGCATAAATATTGATAAGAAAAAGTGATCATATACATAATAATTTCTAATTTCTGAGAGTAATAAAAAATATTAATTAATTATATTACGACAAAAAATTGAATTCTGAAATTTCTGATGATGATGATGATGATGATAATCAGAAAAAGCCAACCATGCATATATATATGCCATGACAGCCTTTGAAATTGATCATCATCTTTACATACCCACCATTTCTTTTTCTTTTTTTTTTTCTCCACTTCTGTTTTGTTGGCGGCCAGATGACCTTCATTTTCATGCACGTGCCGGACAAAAATATCACTGCTGGAGACTTAATTAGTATCACCCCTGGAGTGTGACGGTCCACAATGAAGGGATCAGGCACTCTCGTTAGCTCTATTATGATCGCAGTTTATTCAGATGTAATAGTAGATGTCAAATTTTGATATCAA
>MVGT01002328.1:2408986-2445234 GCA_002174775.1 Macleaya cordata | reverse complement strand
ATATACATGGAAGCAACTTTTTCAGTGTCGTGCATGCATGCTCTGGCGGGTGTTAAAGCTGAAGATAGACTGAAAACTAAATTTATATATTTCTTTATTTCTTTTTCCTCTCATTATTTTATACCTCTAAATTATTATCATCTTCTGCTTTGTAAGTTACTGCAGTCTGCAGGCACGAGTATCATGCTTGTACTTTTGATAAAAAAAATCATGCTAGCTTGTACTTGAATATATATATATATAGTTTATTTGGGGAATTTTGCTTGCACCCCACTTTTTAAGTCTATTTACATCCCCGCGTGCCAACTATATATATATATAAATATAGTATACATATAGCTAGAGATAATTCAAATTAAATTGGATTTTTTTGTGAGCTAGGATGATCTCTCTTGTTTACTAGTAGATGAGCTCTTTAATTACCGTGGAGATCGATCATTCTAAAAAAATAATTAAATCTTAATTTCAAAAACTCTTAACCCAATATCATCGATCAAAAGATGATTAAATTAAAAAATTTAGTTTTTTTTTTTTAAACCATATATCTATTTTACTTGTTTATTTTCAACCTGTTTAAAATTTTAGAAGAATATAAAAAAAAAATTCTTATGAAACTGATATTCTAGTACCTGACGAGGAGATTATCTTCTCACGTGTCTACCATTAGATCGTCTTCATTTATATCTGACAGAATCTTGCATGTAATTAAAAATATTAGGTGCAAATTAAAAACCTTGGTTGTTTTAGTTGATCACTTTTCATACTCCTGTAAGTAGTCAATAGTCATACCTTATCTTTAATTTGGCTCAAATTTTTTTTTTGACTGAATAGTCTGAATTAAAAACAAACACCACCTTAATTACTCGAGTTTTTATTTTTATTTTTTATCTAATATTAATCTATTTGTTGTTTAAAAAAATTTATTTAATTGTTAGATTCCATTACCATATGAATATGTGCCCACGCACGTCTCGTGAGAGGCAGTGGTGGTAGCCCACCGTCCCTTTCTAAAATACATTATGTAAAGTTTTGTCTTCTTGTATTTATCATTTTTCGAAAATGTCTTTTTAATTGTCGGGTTAGAAGGGTTAGAATATATATATAACCAAAATTTTGTAGACAATTTTAATACATTTTTATAGGAACCACACAGAGATAATCCAAGCTCTTATTTTTATCGAGAATGATTCACTTATAGTATGTTTGGATGTAGAATTCATGTTTCCCAAGAGAAATATGAGTCCTTGGAAATATGAATCCTTAGAAATATGAATCCTTTGGTTTGTTTGGCAACCAAAAAAAATCCATGGATTCATGAATCCTTAGAAGCTTGAATCATTTGGTTTGTTTGGCTGCCATTTAAAATCCTAGGAAAACATCTATTTTGTTGTTTAGAATCCTTAGTTTAGAATTCCAGCAAATTCTAAGAGGGGAGGTGGGACTCCAAAACAGGGATTTGCTGGAAAACATGTTTCCCTGGGAAACAAGTTTCCAGTGATTCTTGGCAGCCAAACAGACCAAGGAAACATGAATCACTGGTCCCCACTGAATCCCTACCTTAGAATCCCCATCCAAACAAACCATTATTATATATAGATCAGCCTCATTCAAAATCACATTGTTCTAAAACTTCTAACCTTTAAAAATTGGGTGATTTCTATTAATAAAAATCATTAATTTAATCTAAAATTTGATAGGGTTGGAGATTTTAGAACAGAGTAATTTTATACGAGAATGGGCTATGTGATGAGGAGATCATCCTCACACCTTTTGATCATCTTTATATGGGGCTTATGAAAATCTGGCCCTAATATAATTGGCTACAAAATCTTGGTCCTCGATCCTAACTCATATATATACATTAAACTTTTGAATATTTACACGAGCCTTCCAAAAATCTTGTCCTAATATTGGATACAAAATCTTGATTGCGAATCCTAACTCATATATATACATGAGTCAGGGTCCGCAAACATGCTTAAAGCAATATGTTGTAGACGTGGTCTATGTGTTGCCCACATGGAGATAATTTAACGGTGTGATGATGATCTTCTCGCTATATATAGATCATATTCATATAAAATGCATTTTATCCCAAAGTGCTTAATTTTAATGGATTTTGTTAACCTGTTCCCTAAGTTAAGGTTAAAAGGTTATTAATTTGTTTAGTTCTCTAAGTTTGTTCAAATGGGTTGATTTTATATAAGTATGTTACTTTTATTATTTAGATCATATCTATAAAAAAATTGGCTCTATAAGAGAGCTCTAGTACCAAGAATGCTGAATCTAGAAATTAATATCACTAATGAACGAGTGACATTTAAAGTGATTTATTTAACAATAAAGCTTTTTGGCCCACCTATGTTACAAAACAAATGCAAGATACTTATGTGGCAGGGTGAGACCTACCACTTTTCCCCTCCCAAAAGTGTTATGAGAGGGGTTTCCAACTTATGTGGCAGTGGGACCCACCATGCCACATAAGAATCTGGCATTTGTTTTGTAATATGGTTGGGCCAAACAGCAGCCCTGTTTATTTAAAGAGTTAAATTTGCGGTGGAGTTAATTTTTTGTGACCAATTAAGTGTTGATAATATAGCATCATTTAAAAATCAATTGATTTGAAAACCTGTCAAAAAAAATTCCTACAACAAAAACCTGATCGCGTGCCATGTGTATGTCGGGGCCAATTTAATTGGTGTAGTAGATTTCGAGTGATCAGTACCGACTGTCACTCAAGACTTTGAGATTTTGACCGTTGAATAATGGAAAAAAAAAAAAGAGTAAAGACTCCGTTGTTTGGTAGACCATAGTGTGACAGAGTTCGGTAGCTTTTTGACCCTTGATCGTAGGATTGTCATTGCTGTTGCTCATTAAATATTGTCCTTTAATTTGTGACTGGTCTTAAGATCAATTTTTATTTTATTTAATGGTAATTTGATATAGATATTAATTAAGCAGAACGAATCGATATACAACCTTATTTATACATTTTATAGGTACAATCGTATGTGGGGCTTTTATTAGGTTGATTTAAAGGTTGATATTTTTTTAGAATGTTTTTTTCTACCTTGTAGATAATCTTCACTAAAACTAACCTCATTCTAAAACTGCTATCCCTTTTAAAAATTGAATATTTTTTTCATCGTTTATTGTTCACCATTAATTTTTAATCAACTCCGATCAATTTTTGATGAAGCTAGAAATTTTAGAATTATATGATATTTAGTATGGATGTTCTATACATCTTGTAGATCATTCTCACTAAAACTTAGTCCTTGGTTCCTCACCATATAGGCCCCACAACTAATTTAAAAATAACTATATACACGAATCGAGAATCAATCTTAATTAATATATAAACAAGACACGTTATGTTGTTGACGGTAGTTTCTCTTTATTTGTTGGTAGCTACTTTTCTTTTTTTTATTCATTGGTGGTGATTTTTCTTCCTTGGATAGCTTAGTTACCACACACACTCACACAACCGTGGCCAACACTAATCGATCTATGGATTATTGGCTACGGTGAGTGCGCACTGTAGGTAATATACGTGCAATAAATAAGTAGAAAAATTGTGGCCAAATTGCCTTTTGGCGACGGTGCTAGTCGTTTTGAACATGGCAAAAGTTGGCAATAGTGATGTTAAAACTCCATCTTAATAGATGGTTATAATTAGCCACGGTTATAACCACGTTTATATGCATAATTAGCCACGGTTATAATCGTGGTAAATGGTCTTTTTTTGATCTTCATCGGATGACTGTAACGTCTATAGAGTCACTTGGATAAAATGCAGATGGTAGTACCAGATCAGTCAAAACAAGTATTGTTGATGAACCTGATGATTCTGATCAGATTTTTGAACGGTGTTGATGCCGTGTCTCAATGCTGTGGTTGTAATGCATTCCTTTAGCATTTCTTCTGACATCTTACCCTCTTTCTGGACCTATCACAGAATTCAGAGGACATGATAAGTCACAAAAGGGACCCAGAAGATAACTAACCTTGCATAGAATTCAGACTGGGTCTACTTCAGTTTGAGTTGTGGGTCGGGTTTGACTTTGACCCTATAAGATTATTACACCACTCAGGCTTGGGCCTTACAAATACGGGCCAGGCTTAGCAAGGCGCTTAAAGTGGGACCACAACCAGACCCACCATGTGATTGGTGGGGACTGGGGAGTAGGGACTAGGGATTATGATTAGGATAATGTTATACTTACAACAGAATCCTACAGAAAAACCTATAGAATTGAAATCTGACAGTAGTGTGTATTTACACATCCTCGTAATTTGCTTCATATACTACTCTCGTGATTTGCATCAAGTCCGAAACTGTTCTTTTCCGTAGATTATTATGTAGGTTTTTCGGTAACCCTAACACTATCGTTATGAGTAAGCCGTCATAATTACATGGTATGGTCTTTTTGTCTCAAATCAAAACATTGATTATGACAAAGTCTTAACGTACAACTTTCAGATACTGCTACATTATGCGACAAATCAATGGTGAAAAACTATGAAGTTCTTACCCTGATGAAAAATTGCGCATGGAATTGTTGAGGATTAATGTGGTCAATAGAAGTGCTTGTCATGTCGAAATTCAAAGACTCCATCACTCTAATTATTTCACCACCATCACCACCACCACCTCTTCCTTTTGATCCCTCCCACTTTATCTTCACTATGTATCTCCGCTTCTCAATTTTCTCTGCATCGATCTGAATTTTAAAAAAGAAATCAATCAATTAAAAAATTGCAAAAAATAAAATTAAAAGCGTTTGCATATCGGATTAACATAAGCTAACTCAGTCCTGAGTACGTCCGTAGACTCATTAATTTTATCAATTTCAATCATTTTCACGCTTACCTACACAAATCTTTTTAATAATCAATAGATAATCTGCTTGATGACATTTGTTTAGTTTCCATTTTTATCATTGCCTAATTTCGTCCAACTTCAAATCCAACTAGTGCATTAATATTTTTTTTTTCACAAAATCAGCTGATGGACGGTGCTAGCGTAACACTAACTGTTGGTGTCAAATAGTCTTAAAACAAGGGCTTAGGGTCCACTCCAAAAGATGATGTTCGGTAATATTTGGTGAGGATATTCTCCTCACCATGTAGATCATCCTAAAAAAAAATCAACTATTTCTAAAACTTTTAACATGATCAAAAGTTGGACTCTATTTTTCATCGTTTATTTTCTTACCATTGATTTTCAATCAACTTCTAGCCAACTTTTAATCGTGTTAGAAGTTTTGAAATGAGTTGACTTTTTTTAGGATGATCTACTTAATGAGAAGAACATCATCATCAAATATCAACCTATGAAGTGAGCCCTAAGCCCCACGCTAGCACGGTCCTCGACTGATTTACTAACCTTTATTTATAGCTATAAAAAAATAAAAATAATGCTGATTTAGTACCTCTGTGATGATTATGGATTTAGACTTGGAAATAGAGGGAGTAGGGGTTAACGTGCGCCGGCCAACGCCACCGACAGTTATCGAATAATCATCTGATGAATTAGGACAATTAGTCTCTCTGCTTGATGTAATGCTCAATCTGGGTTGCTGCCCTTTAAGTTCCTTTTCAAGTTTTGCAATTTCTTCATGTATGCTTTTTAAGTATGCAAACGCATCCGACAACACTGATCTTTTATCCATCTGATAATGAATTAATGCACATCAAAACTCACTAAATGAACCACAAATAAATTTATATCCATCATAATCGAAAAAAAATATTTTACTTTTTTCTTTATATTTTAATATATATATATATATATATATATATAGTTCGGATCGGCTTACAGCCTTAAATATACAGACTGTGTGTACAGGCTCTTGTGGGGCCCATGTGAGGTCGATCTAAGGGCTGAAATTTTGTTTCGATGTTCTTCTTACCATGTAGATCATCTTCAATAAAAATCAACACATTCTAAAACTTATAGCCCCATCAAAAATTGATTGGAAGTTGTTTAAAAATTAACGGTGAAAAATGAACGATGAGAGAAAGAGTCAATGTTTTATGGGGTTAGAAGTTTTAGAATAAACTGATTTTTGGTGAAGTTGATCTACATGGTGAGGAGAACATCTTTACAAAATTTCATCCCTTAGATCGACCTCACGTGAGCCCCACAAGAGCCTGTACACACAGTCTGTATATTTAAGGTTGTAAGCCGATCCAGACTCATATATATATATATAACACGAAGAAATAAATCGGATACCTCAGCAACTACTATTCTACCGCATCAAAATTAACTAGTACGGTTAATTTTACCTTAGTAATATTGGGCACAAGAGAACGTAGAGCAAGCATTTGTTGGCTAAGTCTCTTCCTCCTATTCCTCTCCGACACCAAATTCTTGCAATTCATTGCACTACTCGACAGCTTTATCGGATCATTATTTTCCTCCGCTCTTTCTACCTCATCGTCATCATAATCATCTTCATTGTCGCCATCAGCTTGACGTCCTAAATTGTCCACTACTGGATCATCTGAAATAGTCATCATCAACATGTTATCATCATTATTCATCACCACAGCATCTTTGTTATTAAGAAGATGATGATCATCAGCACTAGTTTTGTTATTTTCAATCATCATGATCTGATCATCAGCATTGTTTATGAGAAGTGTGTGAAGAAACTCGTCTGGATCCACAACATCATGGTCAATATTGTTGATGTCTGGGGGTTTTGGACTACTAAGATTCATGAAGTCGTAGAGGTCAAGATGGTGAAGTGGAGAGTGTACTGTTTGGGTGTCAAAATGGAATATTTGGTCTACCATTTGGAGGTCTTCGTGTAATTGATCTTCAGGGAGTATAGGGTTGTAAATATCATCTACATTGGAGGAAATGATCTCTGGGTTTTGATGATGTTTTGATGAGCTTGTTTGGTTAATCAGTTCTTGAAACAGAAAAGAACTGAACTCATCTTCCATGACCATTCAATGACTCTTTCCCTCTCCTCTCTCTTTCTCTTTTAATTAAGTTTCTAGCTATTGCAAGAGCTTGATGAGTGAGTATGAATTTTCCACAAGGGTTGAAAAAATTTTATAGTGTGTTTGGATGTAGGATTTTAGTAAGGGATGTTATATATAGAGCTGGAGATTTGTTGGAAAACTAGTCTTTAATTAATCATATTATAAATTTAACCAGTTTTTCAATAAATCTTTATTCTCCATAAATTCCCTCTCTAAAATCCTACAACAGGAATTTTATTTATAAATAGGAATTCAATTATTGGGAACTTTGTGGCCCAGTTGTTGTTTTGTAGTGCTGATATCACTGATGATCAAACCAATAAACAACACATGGCACATAAAAAAACAGAAACATAGAGCTTGAAAAGATCGAAAAATAAAAAAAAAATGAATGCATTTAATTTCTTATTGTTGAAACGTGTGTTTAGTCATATTGTTTAAGTTGGTTAGGGAGATGGATTTAATTTTATTCAGGGATGGTCATCAAAAAATAAGTTGATATTTTTGCACCCAACTCCAAAAAATACTACAACCCTTAAAAACACCCCAATCCTAAAAGAACACCCCAACAAATTCACAGCCGGCCACCTCCTACTCCGGCCACCGCTGGCCACTTCGTTCTTCTGCTTCTTACTTCCTTCTTCTTCTTCACCATCTCTCTCCCCTGTCTTTCTCTCTCTCCTCCTTTTTTTCTCCCTGACCCCTTTTTCTAGTCTCTCTATCCTTCTCTCTCCCTCTCTTTCACCTTTACCCACATCTAAATTTTTTTTGTATTACTTCTTGAAAGACATGTGAGAAGTACAAAGACTGTCATCGTAACCGCCACCGTAAGGGCTATCATAATTATTACATGGGATAAACTAATGGCAAACTACTAGTTCAGAGTTTTGATCTCAAGATCTCCCAAATTATAGGAGAGGTACACAACCGTTAGGCCAAAGACTCATGTGCTTTTGTGATGCTTCTTAATCGTGTTTTAACTTGGCATTTGTCCCCCGGCCACCTACTAAAAAAATGCTAGTTTCCTCTTTGGAAAGGAGCACTACGATCTTGTTGAACCACATTTAACATGGGTTCACAAAAACCCAAATCCAGTGATTGATTTGTCAATTCACACACAGATGGCAGATGGGGTCTCATAAGTCATAACATCAATGGAGCCAAATATGTACGTTCACTTAAAATTATAAAAGTAGGTTTGTTCTTTAATTTTATTTTTTAATCAAGAATTAAAAGTAGATGTAATAGTGATTTTACTTATTCAAAAAAATAAAGGGTTGATAGGTGAAAAGGATTTGTGCCGTGGATACATAAAGCAAATGCCGTGTGGTCCAACCCAATTTACGAGCAACAATTAAAGATCAACTATTAATAATAGAGCGTATTCGTACGTTTTTGAATTATGCACACTTTTTAATACTTTTTAATTTATTCGATATAATTAGAATTTGAACTCAAATTGATGCTATTAACGATAACAAACTTTACTTTTAAAACTTTAAAAATACAAATTAATTCACCTCTGATATGTTATTCACATTTAACATTTTTTAAGAGCTAATTTGAGGGGGGTTAGAAGTTTTAGAATAGGCTGATTTTTTTAATATGATGATGTACACATAGTGAAGAAAACTTTCTCTAATGGTTTGTTTAGAAGGGAGATTCCAAGGTAGGGATTCATTGGAGACCAGAAATTCATGTTTCTCTAGTTTGTTTGGCTGCCAAGAATCTCTGGAAACTTATTTTTTAGGGAAACATATTTTCTAACAAATCCCTGTTTTGGAGTCCCACCTCCCCCATTAGAATTTGCTGAAATTCTAAACCAAGGATTCACTATGTATCACCCAACTCAATGTAGATTACACCCCCACAAAATTAAATCAATAAAATAGTGATTTTCTTTAGATTTTAAATAACAGCCAAACAAACTAAAGGATTCAAGCTTCCAAGGATCCATGAATCTATGTATTCTTTTATGGTTGCCAAATAAATCGAAGGATTTATATTTCTAGGGATTCATGTTTCCAAAGACTCCTTGGGAAACATGAATTCTATATCCAAACACACTATAAAAAAAAGAATCAGCCTCTAAATGCATCGCATGTGAACCTCAGAGGTGGGGCGTTATAAGAGGAGGTGCAATAACTACCCTCTTATCAATTATGTTATTATGTTTGCATGAGGCAATTTTTAATGGGCGTAGGAATGTACATTTGCCCTATGGATGTGAACGAAGAAAATGGAAAGTAAGAGGTAAGGTACGAAAAAGAAAAACTTTCCCAATAATTCAACATCAATCAAACTGTTAAATGAATTTGAATCTTTAAATTAAATGATTGTGTTATATGAATTTGAATCTTTAAATTAAATGATTGTGTTATATGAATTTGAATCTTTAAATTAAATGATGTGTTATATAAATTTGAATCTTTAAATGATTGTACATTTGTACCTAAGCAATCAGAGCGCATAGGGGTTTCTAGAGAAAAAGGCCACTGGAACCGGCTTTAGAGGCTGTATGTCCGAGCCTTATATCCATCACCCCATGTGTATTTATGAGGTCCACCTGAAATGGGGACTCTTCTTAAAATTCCACAAAAGTTGTGGTTGTAAAAGGCCGGTCTTGGTTGGGACAGAATCTAGGGCCACTCCCATTAGCAGGGCAGACTTTCATAGTGCCCTATTTAGAAAAAAAAAAAGAAAAAAAAGAGAATGATCGTTTAGTCTTTTCAAATGCAAACAAATTTTTCTCTAGATGTTTTATAGCCTAAGTCAAAGATAGACATACAACTTACAAGGGAAATCTTTGTGTGTAAAATCTTGTCCACTAATTAAAAAGAGGGTAATTAAAGGTACTGAGTAGATTTGAATAAATTTAATGACTATAACAAATAAAAACACGTATACATTGTGCGTGATCATCTTCACCCAAAAAACACATAGTTCTAAAATTTTAAAGAGAATGGATTGGAGTACATTGGTTAAGACCTCCTTTATGGGGGAGGTCTTGAGTTCGAGCCGTAGGCTTCCCTCTGGTAATGTTTAAAACTATCTAAAAAAAATATATTAAATATATATTAGCTTGTGGGGCCTACCTAAAGATGAATCAATTGCTCATTTTGAGGGGGATAAAGGTGTAAAATGAATGAGATGATCTATACGGTAATCAGTTGATCCTCATGGAAATTCAACTATTGGAGTATCACCTTAGATTTTTTTTTTTTTTTTTTTTGAGGGTAATGTTGGGTTGTGCAGGGACATAATTTGTAAGTAGTTAGGATTTTTGAAACAAGAACAGTTTGGGAAAAGGGCAGTTTCGGAATGCACCTCTTTTTTGTTGTCCGTAACTCGTACTGACAACTGAAAGCTTGTGATAGCTTTTTTTGTGCAACACCGTGGTCCGGTTTACAGTAAACCTCTAGGACCACATAGACAGTAACGCACCATCTAAAATTTCCTCTTTTTAAAAAGAGAAGGGATCCGCATACACTTTTATTGTACATTTTAAATATGCAGTTTTATGTGAGATCCACATGAATTTAATTTAAGGGTTGATATTTTTATAAATTTTATCTTTACTTTGTAGATCATCCTTATAAAAAAAATTATCTCATTCTAAAATTGTTAGCCCTATTAAAAATTGACTCTTTCTTTTCATCATTCATTGTTCATCGTTAATTAAAACGATCAATTTTTTGATTGGACTAGAAATTTTAGAATGATATAATTTTTAGTAGGTATATTCTACTCATAATGGGATGCAAGTTTGCATAAGATGTCAAACTGAAAGGACCTTGCTAGCGTGACACCGAAAATGATATCAATTTATCGAGTCTTTGAGCTCACTCTACTATGTAGATCATCATCACTTAAAACTTTTAAGACCAAAAATTTTTAATAAAGAAAATAAGAGGTAATGTATGGACCGAAAAAAACCTTTCCTATAACCTATTCTGTTTTATATAGGAAAGCTCGTGCTAAACGAGATCGGAAAGGCAAGGAATATGGACTTGGCCCATGGGAAATGGGAGGGTTTTTCACCTCAAAAAATTAGGATGGGGTGTGGCAAGAATTATCAAAAACCCTAAAAAATTGAGGGTTCCACATTGGGCGACAATTAATTTGTTGGGCCATAAAAATTTTTGTCCTCCAACTCTAGTCTCTCTGTCTCTCTTCTCTTTCTCTTTCTCCTCTTGGCGATCGAAATTCATTTTTGTCATGCGACAAAATCTCGGTAGTACTTGTCAAAACACGAGGGTGAAGATTTTAATGCTTTGAGGTGTCCACAGTACAATCTACAAAATTTGATGCTTTGGGCTGTCCCCATTATACCCCTATTCACTTTGAAAAACTAAAATATAACATCTGAAAAGATATATAGAGAGAGGATTTTATTGGAAACAAAAAGATAAATGGAGACAAAAGATAAAAGAAATTGTGGACTGTAGGACTCTCGAACCGCAATTTTAACTTACCTTGTACACCCCTTTCAATTGACAAAAAAATAACCTTCTACGGTAAAAAGGAAAGGGTAGCTTTGTAAATTAAAAGATATAAAGTATGTTTTTGCTAAAACTGCTCAACCTTTTTCTCAAAAAAAAAAAAAAAACTGCTCAAGCAGCACATGGTCCTCCAATCTTGGGATCCAAAAGGTACTATTCTACGGCTCATTGGTGGCAATTTCTATAGCTTATTGGTGGCAATTTCATTAGTGGAGACATTGATATTGAGTGTGATAGATCATTGTTGGTGGCGATTCCTCTGTGCTTCTCACAAACTTATCATTGTACCATTTAAAAAGAAAAAATTGTTTAACCATGTGACGTCCTTTAACCTTTAATGTGGATGGTTCCCCAGATTTCTTCAATGGTATGGCTGCACCCTTTTCGTTTCAAGTTCGAATGACAATGTGCCCACTCCAAACCGTCCGTCCTAAATTTTACATGTACAAAGATTAATCCAAACCATCCATCTACATCTTACAAGTTCACGGAGCACGATTTGCAACTGTCTTTAATACTTACTAAAAACATGCGAGTCGCGCACAGCTGCCTTTAACACTTACTAAAAAAAACAACACGAATGTCATGGCAAAAATAAGCTCAACATTAGGGGTGGGATTTGGGTTGGGTCAACCCTACCAACCCGAACCCGACTCGGTATTTGGGCAAGCATGGACAAAGGTTGTTGGGCATTTGGGCAAGTATGGACATTATTTTGCCAACCTAAAGTTAAATTTGGACAAGTATGGGTAGAAATAATTGTCAATCCGGACAACCCGCCCAACCCGAGAAACTTATATATATATATAAACAAGTTCTTTAAGCTCGTGCTATGCACGGACAACGCTTTTAGAAAAAAATTATTTATATTATTTTTTATTTTAAATTAAATTTTTTGTTATCTAATTTGAGATAGAGTTCCTATCAAAACTACTGTAGAAAGAGTATGAAACATAGAATTTTACAATAAAATATCCAATTAGAGATAAAGTAACATCAATTAATTAATAAAATATAACAACAACTATTGATGTGGCATTTTATATGTTGACTTTGCCACATCATAAACGAAATATATATATTAAATAGACATTTTATTGNGTGTCTCATTTTATGTAAATTTAAAAAGATTTTTACTACATAATAACTAAAATTTGAAAGATTGTAAAATCATCTTTAATTTATTTATCACGTGAGCAGATCGATGGTTAGCTTGTTTGTCTTTCGAAACCGTGAAAGAGGTTTTTTTAATTAAATTTGTTATTTATTAGTTACTATTATATTTTTTTTGTATTAATAAGCTAATCTAATAGCTTAAATTTATTGTAATTTGGGCAACCCGAAGAACTCGAGAAACCCGAAGAACCCGAGAAACTCACATGGGCCATGTATGGGTAGACCTCTTACGGATTTTGTGGGTTCTATGAACATTCTGGGCATACAGAAGTATAGTGTAGACATATCATGTCCAAAGCCTTTAACCCGCCCAACCCGCCCGAGTCCCACCTACTCAACATACGGACCAGATAAACATTAATCCAAAATGAGAGCTTTTTTGTCCACCCACGTTAAAGTAATGACATCTCCTCCCTAATCCAACTATTAAAAATTGCAAAACCAACCTATAATCTCTTTAAAAAATGCAACTGTCATAAGAATTTCTAAAAATATGCTACATTGAGTTTACAGGAAAAAAAAGGTTTTGACGTACAAAAGATTTTACCGAGTTGTTCATACTAATATCGCAACCCTTGCTTTATTTAGATGAGAACTGGTCTTGACCCTTGCTTTATTTTAGATGAGAACAGAGTCTTGAGTGACTTTGTTCAGCATCAACCTACTAGGCCAAGCTGCCAAAAACCCAGTAACCTTCGTATGGACGGCTGAATAAGGCGCCAACATAACAAGATAGTCATTGAGCTATACTTCGGCTAACTGACACAACCATACGAGAACCTAAAATCAGGATATGCTAGTCTAATGAAAGACAATGCAGCCATACCATTGTTACATAGGACGATGAAACCGTCAAACTTAGGTAGTTACTTTGACATGAATGAGTAGCACGGCAGAATATGATTATTTTCTAGCCTTGCCATTGATTTGATTTGAAATCTACGACGTCATCCCGATCTTGTGAACCATTGGGTCCCATCCAACATGCTGCTATGCTCAACCCATACAGTTTTCCACACAAGCCAAATCTTCAATGCAGAAATCGTATCAATTCCAAATCAACAAATCAGTTGTAGACACCAGTGCACACAAAAAATTTCAGTTTTGGTGACGGACAAGCACATCAAAGAGATGCAATATCTCATTTTCAGTGGTTGAAGGGCTGAAAAAGTTCCTAAAAAATGGTAAGTTTGTGAGGAAAGGCTCTTTAGCAGATGATCTTGAAAGAACGATGGAAAGAACTTGATAACCAAACAAGGCTAGTAGCCACAAAACCCTGCCACTTTAAGGAATCTACCAAACAACTCTAAGCCTCTCACAGGAATCATAGATCCCGGAGAGAGCTCTATCTTGGCAAAATCAAAGCCTGGTTGTTTCTGAATCTTGAAAACACTGGCTTTGTCTACTAGATAGATATTTGCATGTAGCCTACCAGCACTCATGGGCCATTTACAACCAACCAGAACATCATTAGCCACAAAATAGCATGCTTACCAGTATGCATAGCCTTCCGCCTTCCAGCTTAAGCAAGGTTTATAGAACTAGATTTAGTCGTTTAGTGGAAGCTATCCTGGGATATACTCTTTCTTCATGGATCTCTGGAATAAGCACATAACTAACATATCTTTCCTGAGAGGGCATAACCAATTACCCATTGGGTTTTCACATTCTTCCTTCCCTAGGTAAAAACATACTTGAAACTTTGTTGTTGACCCCAACGAAAGTTCCAGATGTAAACCTGCAAATTGAACATCTCAGTATATTAGTTACTAGGCAAGACAATGCAAGTTAAAATGTTTCCATTAGGAACAATGGAGAATATAATATAGGTAAATGACTAATTCTGCCATGTTTGAAGAACAAAACTGGATTTATTATTGACTTTTCATGGAACTGAATTAGTAACTGTTCAAGTAACCAAGCCATCTAGAACTTGAATCAGCCTTACGCAATATATATTTTGAAATGTGAAGGCAAGCGGTAAGGACACAAAGCAGAGTGCACACCCACAGACTACCTTTAATAGCTCTCCAGCATCCCAAATCTGAAATTCTTGAGAACCAAAACTTTTCTCCACGCGAAGTTCCTTTCTTACAAATAAATATTTGGTTGACCTGTACACTGCACATACATTCTCTTCTACCTTGAACTGGTCGCAATGTAGTTCACTGGAGAGTAGGAATATTGGAAAATAAGATAAAAGGATGTAAACTATGAACATATGAAAGCAAATAAACAAAAGGTTAGTTTAGCACCTGGACACTAAATTACTCTGTTCTACTAGATGCTGAAGGACTTGAGTACCTATGGTTAAAACTGATCCAGGTGAACATCAAAGACTTTGATCCAAAACATTATAAGTAAAAGATATACAAGAATCTGAGAATCTCGAACCAAATGGTAAAAGACAATCATGTAGCAGAATTTTAACTGTATAACCTATTAACAGAAGAATGAAGAAAAGACTTCACATATCACTCATGTTACATGGAACCATAAAACTTGAGACTGCCGTGAGTTACTAGCTCCAGCTGTCTGCGGAATGGCATGAAACTCTTGTCTTCAACATTTTTAGCTATCATCCAATGTGTCCATAGTTGCATCTCAAAAAACTATTTTTGTCCTTCGCTGAAGAAACAATTTTAAGATCCAGCTTCCTCTGATAAAGGACATATACATTATTCATATCAGTGGCATGTGGATTCATACACAACCTTATTTGGTAATGTATGTTTTGGAAAACATACCTAAAACTTAAACAATTTTAAACAAGACAAAAGGTTTCTCCTACTGATCATTTGGCAGAAGAATTTCGTTGTAACGACGGAAACCAGCTGCTTGATTGCCCAATCCTGCTGGCACCAGCATGCCCAAGGTTCGCAGCTTCAGATGGCAACACGCGTTGTGGGGCACTTCTCTTGGAGGAACCAGCGACCGCAAATGAGCTAGATGGCGCACGCACATTATCAGCAAAGTTGCTCAAACTCTGCAACAATAAAAAAAACCAACCAGTAATAAGAATCAAGTCTGAGACGAGTTACAGAATGTAACTACTGACAACTATATGACCTATGTCCCGCTTCTTTTGCAGAATACATTCGAAAATTGTGAATGTAAAAAATCAATTCTTTTCTAACAGACCAAAACACCCTCAATATGATCTTGGAAAGCCTAGGGCATGCTAAAGCAAGCTGTCCATAAATTTATCCAAACACTAGGGGTCTAACTAGCATTCATCGAGACTACAAGCACTATGATGGAGTTTTTTTTTTTCATTTCATTTTTTTTATATCAAGGGAATAAGGTTTTGAATGTAACACCACAATATTACTTACAGTACTCTCAATAGGATTGACAGAATTTAAATTCTTCTCTGTAGGTGATTTAAATTGCATTCGTATGCCAGGGCGAGCAGCATTACTAGATACAATGCGCTCAGTGACCTCAGCGGAATAAGAAGCTTCATTTCCCCCTGAAGTAAAAGTATTAAAACAGAATCATGAAGTTATTTTCAAGCATCAGTTCCAATACTATGAGGTTTAAAACCCCATTCAAGCTTTCAATCTCATGATCATATTTAGAATTCATTTTACAATATTGTCAGCTATTTCACAAATTATAGATGGGATTATGCATGAACCCTTTTTCTGTCTGGCGCAACCCATATTCATGTTTAACCATTAAAAAAAAAACTGACTACATCGTAGTTTTGAAAAGTTAAGCTGTCAAACAATTGTCCTCAAGCTTACGCTTAAAATATTTCTGCTGTATGCCGAATCTGTATTTATGCTTTAGATGCACAAAGTGCACACAATAAGAATTTACCTTTATGTCTGTTGACATCTAGTGGCATTGCTCGACTGCCTGTTGCTCTAGAAGGTGGCTGTAAATTTAGATATTGCCGTGTTAGAACAAAGACAACAATGTATGTCAGACTACCTTGAACCAACAGTAAAGTAGTTTGCACATTAATACCAAATTAATACTAAAGATAAAACTTAAGTGATGCATAGGATGTCATTTACATAGTTCAAGCTTCTGATACTGAATTAGTTTTGCCCTTATTTTTACTGGAAATTGCATATTCTAATAAAACCATTTTACTGATCAAGGAAAAAATCAGTTGATGGAAAAAGGAAAAAATTGGAAGCATAGAAGTATTAGAATACTAACAGATAATCGAGGCTGATTTTTTGTCTTTTGTGCTTGCTGGTATTTAAGGATGGTCCAGTCAAATATATAATCGAACTCATATCCTGCCAGACGTTACGGAAACCATAACAAGGTGAGCTCTAAACATGCACTTATCAGGAACAAAGAAGAGAATGCAAACATATAACCTTCTTAAATTGGGCACCATGTTTGCCCTTTTTGCTAAATATATGACATTTTTTCGTATACTAATTAAAACAAACCTGAACAATAATCAAGTCCCGGAAATGGGAGTGAAGACTTCTTCACACTTACCTTCATGGGTAAACAGGTCTCGGAACAGACGCTTTAAGAATCCATAATCAGGTCGTTGATCAAATGTCAAAGAATGGCAGTAGTGGAAGTATGATGCAAACTCCACCGGATGAGTCTTACACAAAACCTTTTAAAACAACCAAAATCACACATGACATTTAACATTAGTTGTACACAATACACAAGGCAAAAACCAAAACATGTATAGTGTGTTAGACACATACCTCAATAGGAGTGGATAACTTCTTCTCACATATCTTGTCATATTTCTGCTTCTTTGTTGCAGCTTTTAAACCCTGCCAGGGAAGGCTATACACAGAAATGTCTAGATCAGAAAATAGACAAAGCTGTAAAATAGTTTAACTGCGCTATTACAGAATTTGGTAATATCATTTAGTTATAATACCAAAACGTCAAATATGTTGAAGAGACAACCACTAATAGATATTTGTATGAACTCCAAGATTTAGTTTATTTGTATTATATCATGTTGTCTTTGAAATATTTGAAATGATTTAGTGGAAGGAGAAGTGGTAAATAATATTGTATGAGTAGAAAGCAGCAACAAGGAGAGAGGGCATACCTTCCTCTCAAAAAATACAGAAGAACATAACCAAGAGATTCCAAATCATCTCGCCGACTTTGTTCTATAGACATGAGATCAGAATGAGAAATGAACGCTTACTTCTAATTAAATTTGAAATAAACTAAATGTTAATTTTTGCGTACCAATGCCAAGATGAGTATTGCAACTTGCATAACGAGCAGTCCCTGTTAAATTTTTGTTCTCTCTGAAAAAGATAAAGGCAAAACATGTTTAGAACATTAACTCCAAGTAATTTTGATAAAGCAAAAAAGAAACAATTAATAAAATTTTGCCAAGGATGATAAGATATTAACACTTAATGACATACATTTAATATCAATTATCAACAAAGACATTCCTAGTTACCACAGGAACAGGCAAGCAATGCTTAAGGTCAGTAAAGACTTGGGAACAAACAAGGGATTACTCAATTTACATCGAATTTAAAGCAAGAGTTGAAAGAATACCTGTAAGGAATATGGCGATTGGTCGTAGAGTCTCGATATCTTTTAGCCAGTCCAAAATCTATGATGTATACCTGAAGAATATACAAAAAGAGAACATTTTTTAATTGATAATCATTAAGAGAACATTTAATATCACGTATAAGGAAGGAAGCATTAGAGATTTTAGAATCCATAAATATCAAATAATTATAATAAGAAAAAAATGCAAGACAATAATAATTACTTGATTTGCTTTCCGACCAAGACCCATGAGGAAGTTATCTGGTTTGATGTCCCGATGCAAAAACCCTTTAGAATGCACATACTCTATTCTCGTAATCTGGAATAAGTGAAGCATTAATAGAACAATAGTATCTATACATAGTTTAAATTAAGAAATACCCATGAAATATAGAAAACTTTAGCAGCTACAGATTGCTGTAGACATGGTTTAGTACTTGGACTCTGTGTCCAAATCTTCTGTCGACAAGCTTGAGTTGATCGGATGAGTCAAAAACGAGAAAAAGATTGAGCCAAAGATCAACTCATGCCAAATCCAGTGGGTACATATTCTAAACTAAATGTTTTAAAAATCAATACAATGCACAAGAATTAAAACCAGTAAAAAAATAATATGTATAGAAGCTTTTTTCTGGAAGTTAAGTCCTCTTCTTTCGATCATCAGCAATCAAAACCTGATCCGAAATATTTGGGATCAGCTGACAAATCTTGTCCCCCATTCGATTAAATTATCCAACAAATTAAGGTTTAAACCACACCTCTGCCCACACCTCACTCCTCGGCTTCAGTCTTGACTGAATGAGGTGTAAGTCTGTTATTAGTCTTAACCGAGGTTTAAGACTCAAGGCAAATTCAGGAGCCTTGCCTTGAGATAAGCTTCACGTACTCAACACTGTAAACAACAATTAAAGGAAAAGGAAAAAAGAAGTGTTATCTACCATCTGATCAGCCAACATTAAAACTGTTTTCAGTGAGAACTTCCTTCCACAGTAGACAAACAGATCTTCAAGACTTGGTCCCAACAAGTCAAGGACAAGAACATTTTCCTCTCCATCAACCCCACACCATTTTATGTTAGCAATACCACCTGAGAAAATTTAGAAGGTTTAAAAATGAAATCACAACACCAGACCAGGGGAAAATGAAGAAGAAAAAGTGAAATACAGTAAAGGAGAAGTTATGATAACACAATACATACTTCCCCCATGAAGAATATTGTATAGCTTGGCTTCATAAAGCAGTTGTGGGTGTTTTGTCTTGCTGTTCTCCTGTAAACCAACAGAGCAAGACGATGAAATCCCCGGTTAAGACAATAGATTTTCAAAAAATGTTTGCATAAGTTAACAAAACACTAAGTAGCCAACAACAACATTCTTAAAATTATTTCGAAAAGAATCTGTTTTTTTTTTGTGCGGACACTAAACTTCATTATTCATCAATACATAAAGCTATAAGCAAGCAAACTACTAGTTTGAAGAGTATTTTGTTTCCAAAACAAAAGTGTTCTCGAAGAGAGATGCAGCTAGCTCAGTTTATTCAAAGACACAAATAAGTACATACCTAATCCTCTTGCAGGACTCAACTTGGACTACAATTGTTCAAAAATCATAATAACATGAAATGTTTCCATTATACTACAAGAAAAAACAATTCTTTTCATGATTCCTTCGTGATTCTTCTAAGAGAGAAATCAAGATGAAGCTAAAATCAAAAGGCGATTCACGATCTATTCACTTTCCAACAGCACATAATTACAGATAAAAGAAACCTAATCACACTGTAACAAGGTATAAAACCTTTCTCAGAAATCGATTGATACTTACGATCTTAACTGCAACGATCTCATGTGTATCAATATGCGTCGCTGTAACAGATTCGAGTTCACAAACAAAAATCAGTATCAAGTACATAAAAATTCGAAATCAAAATACCAAAAAAATCAAAGAAACTCGATAAAATCGAAACTCACCGAGATAGATTTCTCCAAATGATCCACTACCGATCTTCCGTCCTAACTTGTATTTTTCTCCTATAATCCTCTCCATGCCCTAGAAATTCCTGTCCCTACTATTAGTTGATCGAAATTTGTCAGAGCATGAACAGCTAGGGTTTCAGAAGTTTCTTTTGAAGTCAAAAAAAAGACCTCACAGGGAAGAAGAGGACTAAAACAAACACAGAAGGCGATACTGAAAAGCACGAAAAATGAGAGGTTTTGACGGAGAATCTGAAACAGACGACAACTTCACAGTCTCGTTTAAGACTACGGATTCTACGGCAATTAATTTCTACTTATATTAAAGGAAAATGCCAGATGAGGATGGATTTCTAAATTAGGCAAAAATTGAGGGGTAAGGTTTGGAGTTTCCGTAATTCTCTAAGGCGTACAAACTAGTTTGTAGTCCCCGTATCCATACCGCTCATGATCCTCGAGATTCATTTGGGAGCTTTTTTTTTAGCTTCCCGTTACAGCTTACTACTATGTTATAGGGTCCAGCTGTAGCAGAGTTTTCAATTTATTTTTTCAGATGAAATTAAAGATAAGCCCTCGTTTGCTTCGTTATCCGGATGTGATTTTTTTATTTTTTTTCTTATTGCCAATAATTATTTAAGAGAACGGAACGGCATACAGCATATACATATACAGTGGCATGTGGAGCCCACATGAGATTGATCTAAGGGTTAATATTTTTTGAGATTTTTCCTTTCACCTTGTAGACCATTTTCACAAAAAAAATTACATCATTCTAAAACTGCTAGTCCCATTAAAAATTAACTCATTTTCTCATCGTTCATTGTTTACCTTTAATTTTTAATTAACTTTCGATCAATTTTTGATGGCCTAGAAATTTTAGAATGATGTGATTTTTAGTAGAGATGTTCTAATCATCTTGTAGATTATTCTTACTAAAAATTAGCCCTTTGATCCTCATCATGTTGGCCCCACCATCAATGTAAGAATAACGATATACTCATATCCAGACTCTTTAATTATAGGGCATTTTGAGCAAATAACCTTGTCAATTTATTGAAACTAATAAGGGGGAGTCAATTGGATTTTTGTGGACATTGATAGACATTTGAAGACCATTGATTTCGAGGGATTCTAACAGAGTATACGGAAATCTATGGACTTCAGATGACAATGTCCAAGGACATTTACAGACTTTCAATTTATATTTTCAGAATGAGGGTTTGTCGAAACCATCATTGAAGGTCTTATGCAAGTCCATATTAGGATCATTTCTTCCAAAATCGAAGATTAAACCACCAAAATGCTTCGTTGAAACAAGTAAATCTCGTGATTATAAATTAGGCTTTTTTGAAGGGGATAAGGTAGAGAGTTTACAACATCTCCAACCAGGCTCTTGAATTTGGGCTCTAAAATAGAATCTGGCTTTATTTTTTAGAGCCCGACAATGTTTATTCTCCAACCCATGGGGCTCTAAAATTGACTCTAAATTTTTTCCCTCCAAAAATAGCTTCCCACCAAAAATAAATTTCCCACCAAAATTCTCAATCCTACACAAACTACCTCAATTATTCACATTGTCCCTTAAAATTTTCCTCCAAAATTATTATCTACATCAAATTCATTCCCATCTTTCTATTAGATTTGAGTGAGTAGTGAAAAAAGAAAAAAAAAGAAGAAGAGAGAAATGAAGTGGAAAAAAATTAGAATTTTAAATTATTAAACAATTGTCAAGTGGAGGGATATATAATCGTAATGTCAAAAACATGAAAAAATAAGCTTTTGTTAAAGTTTGTGGCAAAGATGTAAATATTTTTTAGGATATGATTGTCAAAATAATTGATTCAATATATGACACAAGGCTACAATTGGAATTCTAAAAATATGAATAGTGCTGGGTTCTATAATTAGAAGGGCTCCTTTGAGTTTTAGAGCCCGAGCTCTATATATAGAACCCAGTTGAAGTGTGTTTTATGGGCTGAAGCTCTAAAACTTGAGTTTTAGAACCCAGTTGGTGATACTCTTAAATCTTTGGTTGTTGGTTGATTAATTTGAGGGTTTTACTCGACTTCGTATATAAGGCTCTTTTTGTGTTGATTTTACTCAATGTGCTGAAATTTAGGGCTTTTTTAGTGTTAAATATTTTATTTTAAAAAAAAGTTGAAGTTAAATTGAAATGGTGGGTTAGGTGGGTAGATTTATAGACGAGAATGTGAGAAGGTGAAGAATATGTGCATAACGGTCATATTATGGATCGATTTGCATAGTATAATATGCTACAAAAGTTGGTCGCCAAGATTGATCCACGTGTCTCACAACTGACTTTAACCCGAGCTGGATAAAAGTTGGGTTAGATTAGGGACTTTTGGGTCATTTTACAAAGGCATGTGAGGACCACGTGTGCTCTTGGATGAAAGGATAATGTCTCTCCAAGATAGGGTTATTTGATAATTATCTAAAATGTCAGAATTATTTTTTAGTTTGTACAATCCTATGGTAACAAACTGAGTACCAGACATTCTTAATGTTGCCTGAACACCACAATGAGGTTGGTTCAGTGGAGTAACTTTTTCAAAGAATTGCCTCCACAGCTAGTAATAATACTATCATAACAATGTAAAGGAGTTTCCCATACTACTGTATAAAGAAAGCAACTTTCCTCATTGTTACTGAAAACCAAATATATCCCACACAAACATACAAAATAATGCTGTCCCTATTGGGATGGGCCCTTCCCCATAAGGCCCCCGAAAAGTCAGATAGCAGTCGGTCTTTAGGGTAAGTCAATGTTGCAAGTCTTATGGTCCGAACAGAATACAGGGCCAGCACTCCCATAAGCCTGTGGGGAATGGGGAGACTCCTTACCTTTGGAGCGAGATGAGTGATACATCTGGCGAGCGCCAGTGAAGAACACAAGCAAAGCTGGAGCTCAAGCATTGTTATATTCCATCAAGAGAAAGGAGGTATACTGGTAAGAAGGTCGAGGCAGGCCATTTAGCCAAGCTTTGTGAAGGGTAAGAACCTCATTTTCTTGGGATTGTAGTTCAATCGGTCAGAGCACCGCCCTGTCAAGGCGGAAGCTGCGGGTTCGAACCCCATTAGTGTATGGCCTATAGACTTAATGCTTAACAACTTCTCTCGTTGGTTACACATTAATCCATTTTCAATAAAGTTAAACAATGTAAATAACAATGGTATTTTACTTTTATAGACCTAATGTATATGCCACTAACACCTCGGTTCCATATGTGTGTTAATCACTCTATGTCTCTCTATGGTTAATGCAAAAAGTTTTCCTTGAAAACTAAAATCGTATGATGCTTCTACTTCTATCAAAATCATGCAAATAAGGAACTGAAGACAAAAAATAAAAAATAAAAATGAAGCACCTTACCTGAATCTGGTGACGATTTGGCACATATTTGTTTCTTGTTATAAATTTAGTTCCAAACTCTAAAAGTACTAAATTCAGAAAATCAGCTATTTCTTTCCTAAAAAACATGCCGAAAAAGCTTTGAATATACTCAAAAACCAGAAAAATTGAAAGAATCCATAATAGGTCTTAATTTGCAAGTAATATGTTTTAGTTCGAAAGATCAACAAATTGAAATCCAAAGCAACATACGAAAAGAATCATTATTGAATTAGTGGGGGTTATAACTTAGAAATAAGAGAAGAAATGATTCAAGCATTAGACCCAAATGCTACACGAACCATAAAATCTGAAATAGGAAGAAAGAATCCACAAAGGAATCCCATCACAATTCTAAGCAACCTAAGAAAATAATCTTTATAAAACAAAGTTACTAACAATGAGTGAGTTGCCACAATTGCCAGTGCTACCATGAGAGTATTGAAGAGTAGGGTTCTAAGGGCAGCTAGGGAAAGTTCTGAGAGTCAAGAGACAACTGACCTCGTATGTTGATAGGTTCACTTTTATTGAATGAGAAAAAAAAATATCATACTGGAAAGCGAGAGGAAATGAATTAAGAATCATTTTCTACTTTAATAAAAACTAACCTGTCATCTAGAGCAATCTGTTTAAAAATCAGCAAGCAACTTCAATGTTTGGGGAGAAATTGAATTAAGAGGTTTTTAGAAAACGCCACATGTATGTCCAGTGCACAAGAAATTCCATAATTTTGTAGCGTAAACTGTTTTACCTGATCAACCAAATTTTATGGGATGGAAATTCAGTAAGTGTGGTGTACGACAGAGTTTTTTTGCACAGGAGATGGCATGCCCGAGTAAATGAACAAATAGAAGGAGAGGGAAAAGAGTTAAAAACACACGTAAAGAGCTCTCCTTAAGTGGATGGGGAGCAATTAGGAAGGATATCACTGACCACCAAAATAAACCAAAATCTTAGACAATTATTTACCTCTATAAATCAGTATCAAACTAAACCACCAAAAAAAAAAAAAAAAACCACATACACACTGGAATCACTCATTTTTGCAATCAATACTCTTTATGATCCCCATAAGACCAAACAACAATTAAAAAGAAGAAGAAAAATAGAATCTCTATATGAAATCTGGTTAAGTTTTCGAACGAAGAATGAATAATCTTCAACTTTTAAAGACATGATACAATAACAATGGGCTAATAAGATAATCTAGAAGAACTAATACTGTAATACCTCTGGCCAATAGAAGCCAATATTAGCATCATGGATTAAATAAGTAGATGTGGACTCAAGCAACCCTTGCATAAAAATAAAAAAAAAAAGACACGCACAAAAACTCATTTGTGCATCATACATCTACTATGGGCTAAGAAGATTAGCTAGAAGAACTAATACTGTAATACCTCTGGCCAATAGAATCCAATATTAGCATCATGGGTTAAATACGTACATGTGGACTCAAGCAACCCTTGCATAAAAAAGAAGAAGAAGAAGACGTGCACAAAAACTCATTTGTGCATCATATATCTACTATTTATAACCTTTCTTACTTTCTCCAAATCAGATCAGACAATTAAATATTTTGGTATGAATAGATATGACTCGCATATACATGTCATGTCTTGGGCACGAATACATGTTACAGTAACCATATTTCTTAAACAGAACAGCCAAATCCCCCTTTTTATATTTGTGGTTAGCTCCTCTGTTTTTTCTAAAATAATTCCTCATTGCCTATCTAAATAAAAAGAACACAATTTAATAGGACAACTGAAAATTCAGGTTGAAAGCATAATGTGACGAAAAACAGACATACACCTCTAACTAATCTCATGAAGTTGAATTTCCATACTGCATTAACACACAAAGAACCCAAGAAATTAAAATAAAAGTACACCATTCTAAACATGGAAGACAAGAACAAACCTGTCCAGACTCATTTTGTTGTCAAGGCTCAGAGGGCTTTCCTGTTAAAAGAAACAAAACAAACAAACAAGTTTATTATAGCTGAACCTGATCACTAATGGCAAACATTATATCATATCAATTAATCAAAGAATCTAGGAAGCACTTGCAAACCGGTACGGTGATGCTGCAATTTGAAGAGTTGTTCCACCATGATGGTCTGTCAGTTCTGAGAGAGAGAATAGTCAATGAAATTTGAGTTATGGAGAGGTAGCAGAGAGAGAGAGAGAGAGCAAGAATGAAACCCTAAAAGGTCAAAAGATCGACTAATCCGTTGGCTACAACAAAACTTCAAAGTTACCGTTAGCTGTGGTGCCCTAATTCGTTGGCTACAAACTTTAGGTACCGTTAAGAGCACCCTCACTAATGAAGTACCTAAATTAGCACCTGAAGAGCATTCCACCTTTACGCATCGTAATGTTGCTCACCGTGGCCAATACTTTTGGTTCAGTTATTGCCACAGTTTTTGTTGATAACGTGGTATTTAGCTTTCCTCACCGTGGCTAAAACCCACTTTTGTGGGCCGTTAAAATTGTTCTGCACGTGTGGCATTTGGGCCTATGACTGATACCATATTATTAAGTTTATGAGCATCCAACTCAAAACTAATTAAAAAAAATAACTCAAAATCACTTGGCAATTAGTGGAGCGTCCCAAGATTTTTATATATTAGTTTGCAAGGCTTTTTATATTCCATGTGGGACTATTCTCAACAAGATGCAAATAATTCAATATATATGAAACCCCACGACAAAATGCTTAAAACCCACAAATTACAAAAGGAAAGCAAATTTAGAACTTGATTTCTCAGCTAGCTATTTAAGCTGAAAGAACAAAAAATTAAACGATATATTAGAAGCCTTTTGGGCTTATTCATCATCTCTTCAACAACAATACTCAAATTCTTTTGAACATCAATCCATACTGCATGTGTGTTTGTTCATCATCAATTGATCATGAATTGATTAAAATTGTGGTTTAGAACACTCAAGGGGCATTTTTCCATTGAATCGTTTAGTATCTTTGCAGTAGTCATAGATCATATTACTGCTTCTGATCCGTTGCATCTGACTCATCTGAGCATTACTTAGCTTGCTGTATGAAGCGGACGTCCACCAGTTAGCAGGAGAATTGGTGGCACATTGAGTAATACTGACCGGTCCAGTCCACTTGCATGCTCTAGCTCGGAACCTGCGGAACGTTGCTGTGAACGGTGCTGAATTCCAGTCGATCTTTTCAAGACCACCTCTAGTTGCCCAGTTATCAGCATTCCATAAACTAGTAAAAATTCTCATTCCTTGTTTGTTTGGATAAGCAACTCCCTCACTCTCGTAGTTTCGGTAAACACGAATTGGTATCCCATCGACGTACCACCTGAAACATGGAAACATATATGATGATAAGTATGGGTTAGAACTTTAATTTACACCACAGTTACAATACTCTATCTCTATGGGACTCACATGTAGATGATCTAACTACGGTGATATTTCGTAAGGATGATTTCCTCACATAAAGATCATCCTCAGGATAAAATATCATCACATTATTATATATTTAACAGTAGTATATAAGTACTAGGACTTACACAATCTCGGTCGGGTTCCAGTGTATGGTGTAGTTGTGGAAATCAGCAGTTGGATCAAACCATGGATAGAATTGTTGCTCTCTGCTTCCATTTCCTTGAGCATAGACATTTGTGTGGATGATGTAAGGTTGTCCTGAAACATTCCCCAAGAACTCGAAGTCTATCTCGTCGTGTGTGCTACCCGAAGAAGACATCTACACAAATTTATATTGAAAATGGGATCAGTTCGATCAGCCAGCTACTAATTCAATATATAATTTTTGATTGGTTAAGTTCCATCCCTAGCTACATTAATTGCTAACAGAGTTAACTGCATTTTTGTTTTTGGATATGTACATTATATTTAGGAAGTCTGATATATGTACTTCTACTGATGTTTATGATCAATTACATGTTGGGTAATACTTTTAGTACGTACATAGTAAGCTGTAACGACGCCGGCAGAATTTCCGGGTACTAGTTTTATTAGCATTTCGACGCTTCCAAAGAGAAATGGTGCCTTTGACTTGGCTGCAGAACCTGAAATATAAAACAAGCAGGCAAGAATGTACCTTAGAAACCATCAAACCATTAAAGGGGGTCGATAGGAAATTAAAATTTTCCGTCCTCAATAACCTAGATTGGACAAAGTATGTCTCTATGTATTTATACCTGAAGTTTTATCGAGAACAAGTTGAAGTTCTTCGCCTTTCATTGAGGCGTGCTGTTTACCCCAAGTGATGGACATACTCTTAGACATGTCAGCATTCACATGCAGAGTACTCTGATCAAATGTAATCAGAGAGATGATAAGAGCTAAGAAAATAGCCTTGAAGTTCCCCATATTCCCAACCCAAAATTTCACAATTCAGCTAGCCTTCACTACTATTTCTATGTTAGAAAAAAAACTTCAACTCTATTATAGAGAATTGAAGTTTTTTGGGATGCTTTGTGAAGGTTGTAGGGATGGCCTTTATATAGCTGAAATCTAACAAGCAAATATACCTTCTTCTTTTTCTTTTTTTTTTCTTCATTCATGGTTAACAACTAACTTAGACTTTGTTTTGATGATGGATTTTGTTAATTTATTTTAAATTTTAGACTTTAGGGTTTTGACTTTTTTTTTTTTGGAATGAAATTCTACTAGGAAACCTGTTTTCATGAAAGTGATGGTGGTGGGGGATGCAAAGTCATGCAGGGCACTAAGTCAGGGGCAATTTGGTAATTTAAAGATTTGGTCTTTTTTAAGTGCATAATATGACTCCAATGTTTTAACTGCTCAGGGCATCTTCTAGGGTTTGGCTCCCTTATGTGACACTCTCTTTCTTGTCAATTAGTTGGACCACTACAAAATTACCAAGCTAATTATACATAGATATATAGCTCATTTGTTTTGTACAATATTCGATCTCTACCTCCACATTATTGTTGATGAAAATCTCAAAGATAGTGTAAATTAAGAAGTCAGTACAATGAGTGGTTCAGATTGTTTTCACTTCAATTGTGACACATCCAACGGTCGAGATTGATGAGCATATATATCAGCCATGCATGCATATCAGCATGACTTAGTTAGACATGCATACATTTGGAGAAAAAATCAGAGGGGATGACAGAACGAGAAGTGAGGGTATGTTCGTAGTTTTCGAAAATATTTGGTGGTAATATTGGGAAAGAGAGTATTTGAAGCCTAACAGCTGGTACGCGGTAGTACTGGTAGTCGGAGAAGAGGAGGAAAATCGTGCGTGGGACTATAGTGATTAGAGAGAGAATATTAGTGATTAGTGGGCCAGCTGTGGAGGCCCACTAAGGGCCCGACGTGAACGCCTTCAGCTTTTTACCAAATCAATGGACTGAACTGAAGAAGTCACTAACGTATATACCTGTATGTACATTTGTACCAGACAATATATATATAAAAGAGAGTGTATGTAAGAGACCCCCAAAACTGGTGTATCATCATACAGTAGTTTTGTTAAATTAGCACATTTATCTACTGGTCCGTAGCAATCTGATGATGGGTTTTAGGGTTGATCGGGCGACCAGAATTCAACGAGTACTTCTGATCGTACATTCTACATATATATATAGTACAATTTTAGGGCATACAAAGTAATATACCTATCGAATCCGACAATTATACGCGTAAGCGCATTACATGCATGTAGATACTGTCAAATTCTCCTATTTGTGATAGCTTGATTTCCTCTAATGAAGAAAATGTAGATCATTTTGAGAACTAATTGTAAGGGTCGTTTATTTCTTTTAATTTTGTTTGATCGGAATTGATCAAGATTTCTAGTGAATCAATTTTCGTGAAGTTGAATTCGGGAGAGTCAATCTTAGATGACCAAATAATAATATTTATTTTCATTTTGGAAAAATCTAATCATTGAGAAGAATCCATTGATTTCATGATCTTAATTCATGTATAAAAGATTTTAAAGAAGATCGTGGTCTAGATGTCAAGAATCTAATTAATTATCTGATCGAGAGCAATATATTATAGACAAACTAATATCCACGAAGATATATATCTCTGGATTAAGATGTTATCCCCTCTCGAACAATCATAAGCATTAATTTAGTAGCCAATTACAACCCTAGGATAATTGATCAAGTTAAGGATCGGGATTTTTTTGTTAAAACATGGCGTACTATAATCTTGTGCTATATATACAAATGGTACAAGCCCTGGGATCTTAAGGACAGTCTTTGTCTTTGATGACTAAAGGAGGGGGGTGCATGTATAATCGTTGCTTGTTTACTATATATATATATTGATGACTAAAGGAGGAGGGTGATATTTTTCTCTCAATTGTCCTCACTAATCTTTGCAAGTCGATCACTTATATATATAGACCATAATTTCAGGTGCATGTTAGTATATATAGCCATGAGTCGCGAACATCAATACAAGTATTAAACATTCAAAGAAGATCATCATTGACAAACATACATTTGTATCTGACACAGTGAAAAATAAGTAAAAAATTCTAGTTCATTGTCTAGAATTAACTCTCAAATTGTATATATTAAGCGAAAATGAATAAAATTGTCTACTACATCTCAGGGTTTCTTAAACCTAAAAGAATTGTAATTAAAAAGTAAAATCTAATCTAACAAGGAAACTACTAAATAATAAAAAAAATACTCAAATAATAAAAATTAATAGCTCAAATTTTAAAATTACTAAATTCCTAATCTAAAGTGAAATTTTAATTGGACCCATGAAATCTGTTCTGCAATTAATGCACGTGCTTCCTACTAGTATATATATATCAACTAAGTGCTTCATTAGTAGTCCTGGCAAACATAGCATACATAATACATTTTGATCTTCAGATCATTTTTGGGCACGTACAACTTTTATCAATAACACAATATATACACATTCAATTACCTGGTTTTCATGTCCATTTATATATATAGGTATATATGTTAATAACCATGCATGTAGATCTCTGGCAATCAAAAAGATTGATATTGTACTATATCAAACACTTAAGTCAATCCATTTTTTTTATAAAGATCGATCATGTCCAACCGATCATAGAAAAAAAAGAAGTGATCAAACCAATTAAACTGAATAGAGGGAGAAGGCGCGCCAAGAAATGATCAATACAAACAACATCTAAAGAATATCACACACATCGGGAATTTTGGCCAAAAACCTCTACTTGAAAAACATTTTAGGATTTAGCCCAACAAACGTTTTCTTTTAGTCTAAGGCCCAAGGATAACTGACTGAAACCCTCTCGGAGAGGGTTTCACTGAAACCCTCTTCCTATAAATTACACACACTGAAACCCTCTGACTGAAACCCTCTTGGGCCTTAGACTAAAAGAAAACGTTTGTTGGGCTAAATCCTAAAAGGTTTTCCAAGTAGGGGTTTTTGGCCAAAATCCCCATATCACATATATAGTGTCTGCTGGCACAGTACTTATAAGTTCAATTCAGGAACTAAGAACAATCTGCAGGTAGGTAAGTAGGTAACCAGTACTTCATTTAACACTTCACTGAAATTAGAAGAAACAATATGAAGGGTTTATAGTCATTAACACACTACCTAGCTAACCATTTGAGTATCACATTCCACACAGAAAAATACAAAGTTCTGCTTCATCCACGCACGAACTCCACTTCTGAATATGACAATATATACATGGGACCAAAAAAATTAAACCTTAAAAGAAATCAGTCCTAAAACAACTTCAAGAAAAACTACTTCTTCAATCATCATCATCATCATCATATTTTGTTATTCATTTGTAAGCAATTTGGATAGAACAGTTCACTATCCATCAAATGGCTGCCTTTATATGCCATATATAAGACATCATGGATGGAAGATGTTCCAACAGAAAGACTAATAATTAGAAGAAACGAAAAAAAAAAGAAAGTAAAACAAAGGTATATGAGGATTTTAATTATTACCTGATGGAATATTGAGTGCTATATATAAGGGATACACCCATAGTGTGACAATGATCGAGAGCTTCTGCCATGAGAATCAAGTATATATAGTAGAAGAGAAAGAGAGCCATAAGCTAGCTGATCCAATTTCCCACTGCTATTTTTAACTGTTCAAGACCGACTGGAAAACAACGTCGAGAGTTCAAGTACACAGATATTCACCACATTCCATGATGATATATAGGGATGTTGATGAAATCATAGTTAGTTAGGTTAATTGAGATAGATATTTTTTAGATTCAATTAAGTGTGATCATCATGTAAGAAAGGGATACTAACTTTAACTTTCTCATGAGCAAGTAGTACTTGGCTATGCAAATGATGATGATAACATATATACAAAGCACTTCATCTAGGTCAGTGATCTCCAGCAGAAAAGCTTTAATTAATCCCCACTTCACACCTTATTGACTGTATAATATTTCTTTGTCTTGCTATGCTAGCTTCTTTGTTCCTCCTCTTAATCTTTAATTAGTTAACTTAATTATGCAAAAAGTATACATAAGACACATGTGTAAGATAATGAACATAAAAAGTCAATGAATCTATTGGAACAGAAACCCTAAAAAGAACTACATATGCTGAGAAGATCATGCTGAGTTTTAGTTAGAACTTAATAAACATAAACACTTTAGGAACTTGATTGATGATGAACTTCTTTTCTCATTGTCAATTCTCATTTCTTTTACAGTTCATAAAATGTCACAACAAGAAATTTCTTCATGTATTATATGTAGATAGTCAATTAATCTACCTTCCATTGTAGAAGATGAACCAATCCACATGAAAATTAACACAATCTGTACGTTTTAAATTCAACAAAATTATGTTGAATTTGCTATTTTATAGATAAAAATGTGAAACCCATTCTTCTGAATTGCACAATAAGACGGGCGGACTAAAGGGATAGTTTCAGATCTAAATCGAGTTCTTGCATTTCGCTTGAATCCCCCGAGTTCTGACTGCTTGACCCCATCGAATTGCACCGGTCTTTCCTTATTTTCTTCTTCTGAACCGAATCCTATAAGATATATGAATCAAGCATAATGAATTTCATTAGAATGTGTACAGCTGATATATATCAAAAGTATTGACTAGTGAAATTCTAATTGAAAAGTATGGAGAAATTAAATGATTTCACAAAACTAACCTCCATTTGCAAGCTCAAGAGCTGCCTGGTCATGCTCGGTTGCGTAGCGTATTGGGTGTCTAAGATACCATTATTGTGGTTCCATCTATTCATTAAAAACAGTAAAAGACAGGTTATGTAATTAGAACCTTCTGTTGTACTATATATATATATATATATATAAAAGCTGCTTAATTAAATTTTCCATTAGAATCCTTGTTGATCAACACAAGAATAAAAAAAAGAAAGTATACATACCTAGCTGTTGTACAGGATTGAGAGTCGCCGTATCGAATATCTGTTCCTTCCATCTCTCTTAAACCCATCTGAAACCCAAGTAGCCTTATTAGTTTCTGACCTAATTAAACTCAAATTTGTATAAAAAAACAATGAAAATTAAGATCCATTTTAAGTTCCTAGATATTAGCTAGCTACTGATGATGATGTTGCTGTTGAACATATCCATGCATATATGTTATGCATACAAACACAGAACATCAAAACAAATGATACAAAAGGAAACCCTAATTTGGTAGGTGTCATTTCCATGGTATATATATATATGATCAAGATGTTTTAGGTCATATATGCATGACCCATTAAAGAAATTAAAAAGGAAACTATGAGATTTCTTGTTTTGTTGATTTCTTTACATTGTTTGTTCATTTTTCTACTTGAATCAAGAAGTCTGATCACTACTTACCATGATATTAGGGTGATAACCATAAGATTGTGAAGATGAATAAGAAAAAGATGAAGATGATGATGGAACTGATGAATATGTTGTTTCCACTCTCACATCCTCCTGCAAAACCATAACAAAATTAACACCATAAGAACTTACAAAAACAACCAACTTCTCGCTTTTTCTCTCTCTAAAATTCAAAACATACCTGGCTGAGATTAGCATGGTAGGCAGGAGAAGTATGAAGAGAAGGAATATAACTACAACCCATTTGATGATGTAATCTGATCTTCTCAAGCTGAGCGACGCCGAGTCCTCTCTGAGGTTGCTTGGGTTTGTCTGAGTTACTCTTCTTTCCTTTCTTTGAAGACCCAGATCTTCCATTTCCCAAGCTTGGTTCCCCAAAATAACTGCTACCCATTTCTTAATATTCTCTGTGCTAGCTAGCTAGTAATGATGATCAAAATTTCAATCAAAAACCAATTACTTTCTCTCTCTAAAGTTTCCTGCAAGAAGTGTGATTGTGAGAGAGATCCTCCTCCAGTATCCCTTTTAAAGCTGTTTGCATAAAAAGTAATTGTTTTGCATCGCTGGATCAGATTTTGTAGATTTTAATTCATTGATATATTTAGTTAGATTTTCTTTCATTGTTTTTCCTCATTTTTTCTGAGAAGCTCTATAATTTACAATTGTTTAAATTTTTTTTTTTTTCTTGGTTTAGACTTGAGACTTCAAAAGACGATTGAAAGCGATTGTCGTTTGATTTTGAATCTTTAAAGAATCAATTAATAATTGGTTTATAAAGTAAATGAAGAATATTTAAACCCTGCCTTCTCTTGTGGGGGGGTATGTTTTGGTGCTCCTAAGATGTAGAATATGTGATGGTCTACCTTCGTCGTAAAATCCACGTGGCACACATCAGGGAATATGGGCCCACTGGATAATAAATCTCATATATGCAGATAAACTATACGGTTAAGATGGTCTAATCAGTGAATCGAATATCTGCTGAGAGATACTAGGTCAGAAGACCTATTAATAGGGGTTCTGGTACCAGGCTCGAAACTAGAACCAATTTTGTGGATTCCGGGACCACTCTCTCTACTCATAGAATCAGATCCGATGGAAACTCGGAAACCAATATCATTTTTATTTTTATTTTTATTTTTTTTTAGGTTATTTATTGGCCAGTTAATATCAATAAATTTTCTTATAATAAAATTATTTATGCAACAGAATTACGGAAAAGGCTCATGCCCACTCACCAGTATACAAGTCAAAATAATAATAAAATATTATATATCTAAAGTCTTAACACGTTTTTACTGCTGTTACGTATCAATGACTCATACGGCAAGTGCTCTGCAACTTAGCTAGTAAGTCTATTTATATTGATAGCACATATTTATGTACAAATTATGTTTACATTGGATAAACGAAGGAAGACGTGCATAATCTAGGGTGAGTTCGAGTACTGCATATTATCGATGATTGATCTTCTGGTATTTACAGATTAGAAAAATTCTCTCTCCCTTTCTCTACGTCATTTATGGTGGCCTCTCTTCGACCATTAGTGGTTGTCTTCTCAATTTGTTAGTGACGTTTTCTTTTTTACATCTTTACTTACATTTGTAATTGATCAATAATTTCACATTCGAAAAAAAAAAAAACATATTGCTCTTACTAAAACAGATGGTATATCTTTGTGTTGTTAATGACTTTTTTTTTCTCCCTTTTAACTAAGAAATAACTCAAACACCCAAAAAAATTTTACTTATTCCAATAGTAGAGCACTTAAACTTTTATTATTTTAAATATTTCGACCTTTAAACGCGATTGTTGAGTGTTTACCAATCGTTTATTTGTAAGCTATTTTGTTCGTATACTATTGTTGTATGTAATTGGTTCTTGCTCTAGATAAATGATAATGGAACAAGAACCAATCCTTTTTTTAAACCAGTATATAATAAAACCAGTTTCTAATAATTGTCTTCCTGATAATTAGTACCGTATATATCCACTTTTTATAATTTATTTATAATTAACTTAATTAGAAAGATAAACTAAATAATAATAATAATAATAATAATAATAATAATAATAATAATAATAATAATAATAATAATAATAATAATAATAATAATAATAATAATAATAATAATAATAATAATAATAATAAAGGTAGACCGTATCTCATTCTGATTATAGTTTCAAGAGATTTGGTGGGCAATATCACAAAGATTGGCTGTCTCGGAAGAAATCAAAGATCCATCAACCATGAAATTATTTTTAATTAGTTTAAGAAACATTAATTATAACATTTAATTCAAAAATCTCAAGAAATTAATTAAATCCTTTCAAAAAAAAAATAAATTATACCAAACTATTAAAAGATACAAATAAAAAGTTATATATATATATATAGGGAGGTTATTGCACCCCTCTTAGAACGCCCCCTTATAACGCCCCCCTCCTATGGGACCCCCATACGATGCATCCAAGGGCTGATTTTTTTATGGGATGTTCTTCTCAATATGTATATCATCATATTAAAAAATCAGTCTGTTCTAAAATTTTTAACCTCTTCAAATTACTTATCAAAAATTGATAACTATTTGACCCCTCAAATAGTTACTAAATAGTTACTAATTTTCAAAGGTTAATTTGAAGAGGTTAGAAGTTTTAGAACGAACTAATTTTTAATATGATAATATACATATTGAGAAGAACATCCCTTAAAAAAAATCAGCCCTTGGATGCATCGTATGTGGGCCCCACAGGAGGGGGCGTTATAAGGAAGTGTTCTAAGAAGGGGTGCAATAACCTCCCTCATATATATATATATATA
>MVGT01002328.1:2364651-2408937 GCA_002174775.1 Macleaya cordata | reverse complement strand
TTCTCAATATGTCATGAAAATATAATGATATACATGTATATATATTTGGAGCTAGCCCAGCTTAATTAGTTGCCATGGACCAAATCTGATTGAGCTGTTTCAAGCATGATTTGTGGGGTCATATTTTATGTGGTATTGTGTGGTGGAAAGCCAGAATCCTAAATGGACATGTGAACCCGACAATTCCCCAAAAAACATAAAATAAGGAAAAGATTACCATCAAATATGTCCCTTATTAGGGTTAGAACCCAAAAATTAACAAAAAAAAAATAAAAAAAAGAGATTAAAAAGGTTAACTTTCTAAGTTTTATTCAATAGATCCATCAGGATTTTTTTTTTTTAAATATTCTTCTTTCTGATTAGACATTAATAGGGTTGGTGACTTAATGGGCTTTTTAATCTTTATAAGCTATTTTCATTTGGATTTATTACATAATTGATTTGGACCTAACAATATGGCCAAAAAAATATATTTGCATCTTTAAATTCAAAATATTAGTTAATTAATGTTTAATTAAATCTTATTTTATTTTATTTTTCACTCTTATTTATTTTGTTTTTAGGTTCTAGTGTTATTTAGTATATGATTCCGTGTAGAGAGAGACAGTGGGGTTCGAGAAGAAAGACAAATAAAGAAGTGCATGAATGCCTGTTATTATTGTATTTCTCTATGTTAAATAAGTCAATTAATTTATATATAAGAATAGGGTTTTATCTGATATCATCAATAGTCAAGATTTGAGAACCTAATCCTCTAGTTTTCTGGCCTATAGAATAGAATATATATACTGTTTTTTTCTCAGCATCATCACTGTTTTCAAAAACATTAGAACAAGTAGTCATGAAAATATTAAATTTTCTTCCTGCAGATACAATTTATTCAAAAAATTTGATGCCTCCCACGCCAGGGTAGGGTTCATTTTACTATGAAATCTTTCGAACCTGTTATGCGCCTCTGATAATCCCACATTGATTAAGTGTCGGATTAGTGCATGATGGGCATTCGAGCTCTTATAAGCACCATCAGGGTTGGAGTCAGGAATTTCTACTAGGTGGGTATATGAGCTATTGAGCAGCCGAAGTTAGGAATTTCTATTGGGTGGAGCACTTGTCCAAATATGACTAAGCTAACAAAAAAAAAAAAATTCCAGGCACTGGGATAGTACTTAAACCTTGTGTAATATAGGTGAGGCACTCAAATGACTCGAGTCTCGTAACAAGGAGTTTTACACAATTTGGATGATTAAAGCCGCGTACTTAAAAAAGGCTACCATTAGACCAATGTTGATAATTTAAGTGTGGATTTTGAAAATGTAGTGGAATGTTATATGCCTCAATGCAAATCTAATTTTGGCTTCATGTCATAAGATTTAGAAGCCACGACTCCCTCTCTTCTTTCTCATCTCTATCTCTCTTTCATGTATTTTCTTTTCAATGGCTTACAAGGGTAGGATCACAGTCCCCATCATCTCATGGTTGCAGATCAAAGCGTCAAGGTTTAACCTAACCTAAGTACGATTTGGACTTTTATGGGCTTCACTTGACCAAGGTCAATAAATCTAAATTGAAGAGAAAAAAAAAAAAATAAGAGCTAAAACTTCTATTCTTTGTTGACTTGGTTTAAACTAGATAAACTTATAACCTAAAACTAGAATAAAAGAAAGCAATAAAGCTTTTTGGTCGGACCAGTTTATAAAACTGGTACCAAATACTTATGTGGTAGGGTGAGACCCACCATTAGTGGGACCCACCATACCACATAAGTGTTGAGCATTTATTTTGTAAGTCCATCTGTCCAATTAGCAGCAAACACCAACAATAGGGAAAAATATATTTTATATGCATGGAGCGGGTGTATATAAAAAAAGCTAGACGACAGAAGAAGCAACTGGAGAAAGAGAGAGAATATCTACAGTAGATTATGATCACATGCAAAAACTACTTATTCGTGCATTAGTCCACACGATTTGCAAAGCAATCCCTTGGAAACCGCTGTGTACTTCCAAGCCATTATTATTCATAGTTCTAATAAATTAACAAGGACAAAACCTGCTTCTTCACCCACTTCATGTGGAGCTAGCTAGGACTTAAAAAACACCCAACAATCCCACTTCCTCTAGCTTCTTCTACTACTATTCATCTATATATATATATATATATGGGAGTTGTTTCGGTGCCAATCACTATATTATTATTATTGTGATATTTTTGGATTACCATAGCTTGTGGAGCCCACATACAGATGACCTACTGGCTGAATTTTTGTGAAGATGATCTAGATAGTAAAGAGAATATCTTCACAAAATATCAGCTCATTTAAAACTGGCAATCCAATAATCTAATTTTTAAAAAATTAAAGATGATTAAATCATCATTTTTACCATTAAATTGCATGAATGGATGATGGTGTTACAAATTTTAAAATTATTAGCTGATTTTTAGTAAGAATGATGGACATAGTCAAGAAAATATACTCACAAAAAATCAACCATTGTTTCATCTGTATGTGAGCCCCACAAACTATAGTAGGAGTGATGACAATATAGTGATAGCACTTATATATATATTCAATGAACTTCTTCCACAATCTATATATCTTTCTTCACACATAAATTAACTAATACAATTGTACAAAAAATTATATGTATATATTGACACGGGTACTTGCATCCTTAATTATTCCAACTCTTCTTGTTCTTCTTTTTTTTTATTTTTTTCTTATCTTTTGGTGAAATGTGAGAGACACTTATCTGTCTCTCTAAACTTTAATTTGAACTTAAAGAAACCCCCAATTATTAAGAATCCCATAAGATCTTCAAAAATGATATCACATCTAACTAGTACAGGTAATTTTGGTCCTTTAATCAATTAATTATCTATTAATTAAGCTAGAGATGAACAACCCCCCACTTTGAGTCACAACTAATTAATTAATAGTACTAGAGTATCTTCTTTGGATAAGTATGTTTTGATCCCTATGCAATTTTTAATATTAATAACACATCCGAGGAAATCTAGGTCCAATTCTTGTATATCAACAGTTAATAATGCCATTATTCTCAATTAAAATCTACCAAAAAAAAAAACAAAAACAAAATCGATTCAAGGTTTAATGAAGCCAATTATATATATTTAGGTCCCCAATTAAGATCATATCTACAATCTGAACACCTTTGAAAGATTTTACCATAGACATCCAACGTAGATAAAGGGAAGGAAAAAGGGAAAAAAAGTTATCTACTTTTCTTGAAATGAAATTATTATTATATAATTTATTTTTTTATTTTTTTTTTGCGCACTAAAATAAATTCGTTATATTGATTTAAAAAAAAAGAAGGGATAATCCTTTCGGAATAAAAGGATTATATGAAAAATGCTGATATTATAGTACATATTACCCTATTAAATTAATTTTCATTTTTCCCCGTTCTTGAGGATCTTGGAAGAGATCCTTACCTTCATAAATGGACTAAAAACATAAAAAGACGGCCAAAAATGACGAGGAAACAGTAAGTAAAGATCAGAAGACACATGCCTCGATTAAAGATAAAATGAATCGAGACAGAATTAAACGGTCGAAAAGATTTCATCTTCCTTATCATACAATTCATATTTTTATAATTAACCAGACACCTATACATGACACAAAATTTTTTATATATACATATAGTAATGTTGTATAGTTTAATAGAACATTGTACTAACGTAAAAGATTACGTATCACTTAGGTGGCTACTAAAATACAGAGGATGGGATCCGAGCTAACTAAGCTACATGATTTGAGACAGAGAATCCTTATGGGGTTTTGCACTTCTTTTTTAGGTTTTGTAGGCTCTAAACAAAAAAAATATTTCTAATGGTTTCAAGTCTTATTAGTGGCCTTGTGGAAGGGTGTGGGGGACCATAATCTTCTTATAATATTGAACACTGAAAAAAAAGTTGGAGGACCAAGAAAGTCTAGTCTTCATCTCATGGATTCTATTATGAATGAGGATTATGGGTTTTGATACAACTGTAAGGGGTACTACAAAATAGAACTCATCCAAGCCCACATGTGGGGATGCTATAGAGTTCAACCCTAATTACCGAGGAGAAGGGATCAGAATCTTGAGAATAGTCCTACATAGGATATGAAAGTCTAACAAATCTAATATATATAATGATTATAAGCCACTTCACTTATTGTCTATTAGTTTTGAGTTGGATGCCCACAAATTTATTATGGTATAAGAGCGTAAGCCCACACATGATAGACCCAATGGCCACACATGTTCCAAATCACCCAAAAAGAACGCCCCATATGTTCCACGTCACTCAAAAAGAATTTCCACAAAGAACCTCGCATGGGATATAAGAACTTAGCAAATCCAATATATAATGATGCAATTGATTTTGAGATTTTCGGTAAAAATGACATTGGGTCGCGTGGGCTGGGGTGATTCGATCTTAACTCTAAAAAGACAGAGAAAGAGGCTAGTAAAAAAAAAAAAAAACCTAGATGGAGGGTTCATTGATGACTAGGAGATGTGCACCATTAACGGATTTGGTCACCTTTAATTGTCTAGTCTTGCTGGGAGAAATATACCAATAACAGAACCAACATACTAGTTTCCCCTGATCATGATCTACCTTGGATATGATTTGCTATGTTGTTGATTGACAAATCCATGTACTCTCAGCTTTAACCTTCATTTTTTTATATGAATGGTGTGTAACTTGTGATCTGTTTTATATTCCATTAAACTAATAATTAAGGGAGATTAGGAATTAAATATAAAATAGCAAGTTAAGTAAAGAAGTATTATTTTACAAAGAGAAAAGTCTTGTCAGCTGCAAAAGGTTCAAAACATTTGAAGATGCCTCATCCAACTATCATCCAAGAAATTGTTGTTTAATGAGATTAGGTTTCCATCTACTTCTTAGATAAATATTACTAAATTGTTGGTCCTGCATGTGAGTATATGTACATGTACAAAAGGAGAAAGAGCCTACTCCTGGGATAGGGTTTCGACATAGTCTTCTCTCTCCTTTGCCTGCCACATGAACACTTTGCACCTATGTAGCTATATAATCCCTGAATTAAAGTAGGGTCATTAGTATGAACTCAAGTTTAGGATTCTATCTTGAATAAAGGCATTGGTGCTAATATAAAGAGAATAGGGTTGTTCAATATAGTAATTCCACACAACCTATTTATCCATTTGTAAGTCTAGATATATAATGCCCCAAATCCATCTAATTGGCAATTTCTACAACTTGGATTTTAGTATGTATGGTCAGGCCGTCTAATGGACTAATTCTAGGGCTAGAAATCAGAACCGAAACATACGTCTGTCAAGGAGTCGGTGGACTAAATTTTCATGGATGATCAGCAAGCTCAGAAAATGTAGTTTTAAGAAGTGTGGAGTGATGCAAGCTTCCATATCGCAAACAATGGCAAAGGGTAGCACCCGCCTGTTCCAAGCCACAGACTTCTTTGGGGTCCTAGATTACTACGTATGTGTTTGTGGGCCCTAGTGAAGCGTTTGAAGATTCCTGTTGTTATAGGTTTTTTGTTAGGTTTAGAACAGAGTTTCCTAGTTGCTCTATGAGACCATTTCTCATAAATGTCTATAAATATATACTTTATATCACTCCATTTTATGCACGTGAAGGGATTGGACTACGAAATTACTGTGATTATAGTACGTGAATATGTGTTGTTTCGAAATTTTTCTTGAATTTGAATTTACCTCGTAAATATTGTGTTTTTGGTATGTACAATTTCACTTCTTTCCTCTTTCGAAGTTTCGTTAGTGATTGTATCTCGTGGATTAGGATTCCTAACATGTCCTGTGTTGGATTAAGGAGAATATGGGAGTTGGACATTGCTTCCCAACTAGCGGGAGCACAAAAACTTAAGCTCATTTCCAAAAAGAAAAAAAAAAAACAGTACAACTTGTTGGCTAAAGATACTGATTTTGACAGATCGAAAAAGACTCGATTGATGATCCTGTAGATGAGAGTCATTGAATCTGACCAGTTTAGTTAGTAGTATTTAAAACTTTTTTTTTTTTTTTCCTTCAAGGGAAGTATTATTTAAAACTTAAAATGGTCTTATAAGGATTCAGGAGTTTTGGGGTTAGTTTTAAATATTGCTTTCAAATCTCACGTCACAATAGCTTATCATTCCATGGCAAGCAAGAGCCAACCAAATTACAATTTTTAACCATTGAAACCATTAAGTCCTACTTTTTGTTTACTTATTCATACACAGGAATTAATTTTTTAATTTTTTATTGCTTATTTTTAAGTTTAAAAATATATTATGAGTCCGGCCCGATATGCCACGCACAGGCTTACATGTGTTCGATAACATAGTCATCGATTATTGGTGCACGTAGATGTGTGCCTTTTCGCGCACGTAAACCAGAGCGTGGCATATCTTTTCTTTCTTTTTTTTTTAAAAGTTAATTAATGAAATAATCCAAGGAGTGATGATGTCATATATATATATATATATATATATACTTTATTTCTTAGCTTGATTAATTGTTTATAGATCTTCCCATGCTGCACTGCCCTATTAGTTTATTGAGAGTTGATGAATCTCATGGAACCAGAAACACATGTTTAAGAGTGAGAGAGAAAGAGTAAGAGAGAGAGTCCAAAGATACAGGCTTGCATGCAACCATGCTTGGATTGCGCGCATGTGGGTGTGCATATAAAAGATCTTGTTTTCTATTTCATTATTAATTTATGTGTAGGTTAAGTTTAAATAAAAATTGATTGTTTCTGTAAAGAAATATACGACTTGTGAAAAGAGACAAATAGTAAGATTTTAGCGAGTGATTGTTTATAGATAAAGTCAGTAAATATTGATACCATGACTTGAATCAAATGTCTTACTTCCCTCTTAATGAATGTTATATATATATATTATATATGCATTCGAACCGCAACTGTTAGGAATCGGTACCACTTGTATACAATAGGTTCCAATTCTGGATTGATAGGTGTTGGACCGATCAGAACCAAAACCAAAAAATTTCTACATTTTTTTTTTTTTTTTTAATCCAACAAAGAAATAATTTTCTGGTTTTGGAATTCTGAATACCGGAATCGAATACCCCATATACCTGACTAGAATAGAATTGATTGACTAGAATTTGGATCCACCTCTTTGAGAACCGAAAACAACCTGTTAGCACCAGTTCAGTTTAATTGGTCATATGGTTAGGCCTTTTTTAATCATGGGCTTGGAGTCAATCTATCAGGCGGTCATGAGCCCAGCCACCGGACTCACAATCGGGCTAGATCAGATTTGCCCAAAATATGAGTGGGTGAACTTGGGGCCTCAGATTTGGGAAATTTTAACGGCACCCCCCAAAATCTTATTGACAGGCCCGTTAAGTTGGACTTGGTCCATTTGGTTTGACTTACCAATTACTAGTGGCAGCCCCATTTTAGCCAAACCACTTCATGATGTAAAACCTTCTTCCCCACTTGATGAAAGATGGCATTGGATTGGGTCTTCCAATCGTCCAAAGACTATCAATCAATTCCTTTTTAGTTATTTCCACATGTTTTGTAACATATTATATAACTAGGTATATCGCCGTGCCTCCGGCACGACTCAAAACCTTGACCATCAGGAGAGAGAGGGGTAGATTGGTTTCTTCTTATAAAGCAGGACACAATTTATAAACAGGACAAATTTGCCCCCCTCCCCCCCGTCCTGAATTGTATACGAGATATTAAAAATGAAAAAATTCAATTTAGAATTGGGGGTGCCAATAAGATTAGGGCCTGCCAACAACAACAAAAAATTCGAGAGGTGCCTATATCCAGGGCCTGCCAATAAGATTTTGGAGTGCCTATAAAACGGCTCCTCAGATTTTAAAGCCTGCCCCAACCAAAATCAAACCCACCCTAAAGCCCTGATTTTTTAGTGCCAGTGAAACACTCAACAATTGGCTGGGTCTGACCAGCCCTTTTTAAGTAGATGGGCTTCAATTGGATCAACTTGGGCAGATAGACTCTAAACACATGTGTCACGGACTAAGCGCATTACCATCCGTAAGCTTCACTAGTATTTGCCTGTCCAAAACATCCCAACCCAGACGGGCCCAGCCCATTGCCCTCCCTATCTCTATCCCAACCTGGAACCAGAAGCGAACTGATGTCTTTACAATCAATCTATTTGCTGATCATGTTCCTTTATTTTGAACTTACTCCTTTACACAATTTTTGTACGACATTGCATAAACAAAGCTTTACCCAGTAGTTTCCAATCTGGCACCAGAATCAATTTCGCACGGTTCTAGATCCACCTACTTGCATACCGAAACCAACCGACAGGAATTTCGTAACATCGTAACCTATAGGTTCCATATTCTGTCTTGATACGCAAACCAAATCGAACCGAACCATTGACACTCCAAACAATATAATCAACCCAGGACAAGACCAGAATAGAAATAACATTTCACAACATATTTATATCATATGGGATGGAATCATGGAATTAAATGAAATGCTTCTTGCATGTAGCTTGAGATGTCAAGCAGAAGATGAACGCTTTTGAATCAGGACTTTCTTCTTCACTTTCCCTCAAATATTCAAAGAGATTCAGGACTTTTATCTCAATTCATCCTGTATTTGTCTATGATACATTCGCAGAATAAATCTCCTTTCACCTAAATAGTTGATGGGTATTAATGTTTGATTACTCTTTCAGGGGAACAAATCTCCAGAGGTCTACGGCAATATCGACCTCTTTCTTCTTATGAAATTTGTAAAGTTGTGGCACATCGAATCGTAGCTGAAACATAAATATACAAACCACTTGAGAATAAACTCTTAACACATTTAGAAGCTGCAAATGCAGAGACTTAACATATCAAAAATGTTGTTACGATACCTCACATATAACCTCAGCGCTTTTAGCATTGAAATCCCGTAATGCTGTCTTTTTTATATGCTGTAATTGCATTCTTATAAGTAATTGGAGAAAGTATTTCAATATAAAAAGCTCCATAAAATCACCACAACTTTTGAAGAAAATGACTTACTTCTCTTGTTGTTGTCTTATGCAAGGAATAGACTGCTTGAGAGGCAACCTGACACAAAATTTTGATTTAAGGAGTGAACAAGTATAGAAGTAAGGATAGTCTACCACACAAGTCAGGTATCAGAGCAATAGTCTTGGTATCACCTTCAAAGCCACAGACAGAAAATTCATGTCTGCACCCTTTTTCCGGGTTCCAAATGGAGGATTCATTATGACAGTATCAACTGTTTGACCTGCATAAATGATCATATCAAATGAAAAATTATTGAAAAGTAGGGGGAAAAAAACAGGGAAAAAAGAAATTTATGGTAAACAGTAGATAAGTTTGCTGAAGTGTTCCACATGACACCCTCCAAAAGTTCAAATTTGAGATACTTTTTTTTTTGTCAGTCACATACTCACATCTGAAATACTTCAAATGGTTTATTTAGTTAACATAACTGCAAACTGAAAAAGTAAAACACAGTGAAGGAACTTGCACTGAAATCAGAAGAATCTGCCTAAAGAGACTATCTGATCTGAATTCCAATTTCTATTATCGATAAAATGAGATTTTATTGACAGAAGAGATTTTTTATCTGAATTCCCTGCTCCAGTAGTACCTCTGTATCTGCTAGTCAAGTTTGTACATATCTCTGGCTCAGTTGGGGAAATGGTGTTACGACACTGATAAAAAATTTGTCCTCCTAATCTTTCAGTGAGACAGGCAAGGGAAACAATTGCTAATTGATGTAAAAGAACATCAGATTTCTTGTGACTTCCTCAAAGATTGGAATGAATTGGTACCAGCTTCTGATAGAAAGTGTCTTGATGTCAAGTTCTAAAACAAATGAGATTACAACTCAAATTTGCATCCATCTTAAAGTTGGGTGGTGGCCTCATCCATATGAAAGTGAAAAACTTCACCAACTGTCACCCAATCAATTTCTATACCATACCGCCAAACCCTTTTAAGACTTAAGAGGAGATTAAACGGGTGGGAACTCAAGGTTATATTTTGTACTAGTAGTTGCACTATCTGATAACGAGTCGTAATAAGAAGTGGAAGAGCTTAGAAGCATGGAATTTCTTTTCCAAAGACAGTTATGATAGGAAGAAAAATCATGCATATAGAAGAGAATTGCTAAAGAAAATTGTCTCGGTCACTTGAGAAAGCATACCAAGAAATAAAGACAGTATTACCTCTCCATTGTAGATTGTTGATGTCGCACTGAACAAGATTTATGTCCAACTGTCAGCAAAGCAGCAATACATCAGTTGACATGTCATTTTTTCTATACTGCACAAAATTTTAAACATTCAAGTCCGTAATCACGAAAATGAGGTCTCTTATCAGATGAAGGAAAGTCATTAAAAAAACATCAATAAACAAGATACTCACTTATCATTAATATACCTTGTACATCCTATTCAAATCATAATTGCCAAAAACATTAGATATGATTTTAAACAATCATGATCAAACTTGAAAAAGATATAAATACCTCGAGATCCTCTGCATTTATTGACGCGATTTCAAGAGACTGAGAATCGACATCAATGCCGATAACATATCTGTTAAAATTGTAAAAAACAGGTTTATGCACATGAACACGCATAGGAGAATAACAAATACCAATTTTTGAGTTCAAACAAATTAAGCTCAACCTTTTTTCCCCAAATTGAAGTTCGTTTGCTATTAAACAACAAGAGTAAGAAACTAGACTACTCACTCTGCACCCAAAAGAGCACTTGCTAGACCTAATGTGCCACACCCACAACCAAAATCAGCTACTACCTTCCCACTAACATCTCCAAATGAGTTCTCTGCCTAAAAAATAAAGCAACCAAACAAAACATCTCTATTACTTGTTAATAAAAAATCAAGACCTTTAAGGGCATAATTTTCCACTAAATCCATTAAATTAGAATGACAACTATAAGAAAGATGAAATTTTGAAGAGATTACAGTGTATAACATTCGAGATGCGATGTGGGATCCTGTTGGGTATTGTTCCAGTTCCACCTACAGCCATGTAAGCATCGAATCATTTAAATGAAGCTTCTACCAATACAGAGAGAGAGAGAGAGAGAGAGAGAGAGAGAGAGAGAGAGAGAGAGAGAGAGAGAGAACCTTTGGATTGGAGAACTGGTCAAGATTTCCGAGATGAGCTTCTAACTGCTTGAGCTTCATCTTCAAATTAGAGATGTAAAGAAACAGAGGAGGACCCTGCTGCTGCTGCTGCTGCTGCTTCTGCTTCTGCTACTGCCCTAATAACTAGAAACCTCTCTTTTTACTTGAATTTCAGGGGATATGCATCAGACTTTTTACTTTTGGAATGTAGACCACAAGGACGGTCTACTATTCTTTACATCTCTTACATTACATGGCCCCACCAATCCATTTTGATGTCTTAATCCCCTGGAACCGGAACTTATAAATTACGGTTCCTGTACTCAAAATAAGTGGAACCAAAATTGGAAAAGTTGATTCCGTTTTCAGTCGGTTCTTTAATACAAAATTTCTTCACACCCATACTAACGAAAATCAATCACATCTCTTATACAATTCAGGACGGGGGGCAGATTTGTCCTGTTTATAAATTGTGTCCTGCTACATAAGCTCCCCTCTCTCTCTCGATTTCTCTCTACCTCCCCTCTCCCCTTACTATTTTTTTTCTTCGATCTGTGTTGGCTCCTCCTCCCAACCGCCACCGGCAGATCTGCTGAACTTCTCTCCCTCCTCCGCAAAGGTTTTGAGCCGTGCCAGAGGCACGTCGATATACCTAGTCCTTTACAAATAAAAATGGGTGTAGAGTGTGGACTGTGGAACTGTGGAGAAATTTGGGTGTCAAGAAACTAAATATGGCTGTGAAGAAGCTAATTAATATGGGTGTGAAGATCAGCATCCAACTTATCGGTTCGGTTCAGTTCGGTTCCAATTCCCTGGATGTCAAACTACCCACAAGGCCACAACTGGAACCGGTTAAAATACTAATGATTTTGGTTTCCAGCGATTCTGGTTCCAACTTCGATACTGAAATATGTGGAACCGAGGGATCGGTTCCGTTAACGAACCCCGGTCGAATCGTATTTCCCCTCGATCCAAAGCTTCCTAAAACTGATTCTAGTCACTGTGTGTCTGTATCTCTTTCTCTCACATCAGTCAGCACACTCAATATTGTTGCAAAATCTCTGCTGACTTCAATCTTCACCATCATCATCAAATCTTGTTGCAGAAAAAAAAAATGCTAGAAAGAGCACTATCTCTCAGAGGTCGAAATGCGCAAATTAGCGAAGAAGAAGACGAAGACGAATCCAAGACCAGAAAGAACATCTCTGTCGCCATGAGAGCTACCAATCACATCACCTACAAATTTGGGGTTATATGGCCATGTCTCTTCCTTCTCTTTCTACTTCTTCTCATTTTCTCTCTCATCGTTCGCTCTCGCAATCTTGTTTGTGTCTCTTCCTACGGTTCTCCTTATTCTCGGATGAGTGTTGTCGGAATGGACGGCCTCGATTCTGATTTCGGAACACTCGGCGTGCCTTGGTGTAAGAATTTCTCACTCTAATCTATGAATTTAGAATACCCATTTTGTAATTCTAGGGTTTTTGTTAGATTTGAGATGATAATAATGCTTGGAACTTTCATTCTAGGGTTTCTGATGGATTTTGTGTGGGTTTTGTCACTAATTTAAGCACTCTGTTAACTAAGTTTTGTTTAGTGATTTGCACATTAGGATCTGTCATTCTGATGGATTTTTATGTGGTTTTGTCACTATTTTTAGGGTTTTTTTTACTAAATTTTGTTTAGTGATTTGCTCATTCAATCTCTAGAGAATACTGGTTTAGAACTGACTTATCTTAAAGAAGTGGTGATTGAGTGTTGCTGAATCAATGAGTTTGACATTCAACGCCCATTTAATTTCTTCTCCTTGTCAAAAGGCAGATCGAAATCGGAACGCGCGGTTGAATGGACGTCGAAGGATTTACTCAAGGGCTTGGAAGAATTTGTGCCCATTTACGAAACCCGACCAATCAAGAATAACATGTATGGGATGGGTTTTGATCACAGTTTCGGACTTTGGTTTATGGCCAGGTGGTTAAAACCGGATCTGATGATAGAGAGTGGCGCCTTCAAAGGGCATTCAACGTGGGTTCTCCGGCAAGCAAATCCAGAGACGCCAATCCTGTCTCTTACACCTCGGCACCCAGAGAAGTACCTCAAGAAGGGTCCTGCTTATGTTGATGCAAATTGTACTTATTTCGCTGGAAAGGATTTTGTGGATTTTGGAAACGTTAATTGGAGGAGTGTCATGAAGAAACATGGAGTTTCTGATTTAAGTCGAGTTTTAATCTTCTTTGATGACCATCAGAATGAACTCAAAAGGTGTATGTTGTATCTGAAATTCTTGAACACTTTATCTGTTTTGTTTTCTACTTAGTACTACTGACGATAGAGTTTGCAAATTTGTCTTGCCTGACTGCTGAAATTATCACTTCATATTTGATTGAACAGGCTGAAGCAGGCACTGAAAGCTGGTTTCCGGCATCTCATCTTTGAGGATAATTATGATACTGGAACTGGTGATCATTATTCCTTGAGGCAAATATGCGATCAATTCTACATCAGAGGTGCATACTCATTCATTTTGCATTTTGTTAATTTAGGTTCTATATGAAGCATAGATGCTCTGTAGTACATCACATTCTCATTTCTTGAAACTAGTGGGTGTCATGTGCGTCTGCACATATATATTTTATTTAGAAACTTGAACATGTGAAAATGATGTTAGTGATCTACAAAATAAATTTGGGGCTGTTTCTTTTTATTTCTGTCGTGTAATTTTTTTGCTTTGGCCTTATTAATAAAGTTTTGCTTTTATCAACAAAAAAAAAAATCTGCAAAATAATTTTTTTTTGTTTTTATAAAAATCAGAGCTAAATTTGGGAACAGGGAGTGAGAAGAGAAATTGCTCATTTAATGTTTCAATTATTTAATATTAAGTAAAATGGTTTATTGTTACTTAATGTTGGAGTTGAGCTATTTAATGTTAGAGTTCATTAAATGCTAAATATCTTCATTAGATAAAAACTTTAATTATACATGTTTCTTATAGGAAAACATATAAGAACGATACTTTTGAAAGTTTGGCTAAAATAATCACACCGTAATTTTGAAATTTTGACACCATTAAAGGTTCTTTTCTTGTTTGAACAAAATGCAGTAGCTGATCTCTTTGTTAGCAATTTTAAGATAAGTAGTCTCTGTTTCTCTGCCTACCAATTTAGCCAACAGAGTGACAACAGGCAATTGATTTTTGAAAAACTGAAGGAACTAGAAGAGAATAACAAGAGTTAAGGATCGTGAATTTTCAGTAGCATAGCAAGAATAGGCTCCAAACAGTCAACCAAGTAATTCATCTTCTTCCAATTATAGGATTTTAGATGATAACTTGATTTAAGAAGGTATTGCTCTGAAAGGAATGCACTTGCTTATTTACGAAGAGAGAATTATCGCTAGAACTCTCCTTCGTTAATTTAGTTGCTAAGAGAAAACCAATAATATTTCTTTCAAGCTAGAAACCGATCACCAGAACTTGCACACAGCACTCTTAACTCTAAAGCGAGTTTCAGTCATAGGGAATTGGACAGACAACCTAATCAAATAACATTTGGTAGCTTGTCAGTGAGTAAAGTGTATTAGAAATTTAAACTTGGTAACTTTCTAATCTATATTCAATTATTCCAGAGTAATCTATATTGACAATTGTTAGTTTTTCTTGAAGGCATATCTGTGTTGTTTGAGCCATTGTTTTCTTAACCAAGTTTGGGGAAAAGCTCTTCAACGGCCTAAAGCATTAGGCATCAGAGCCTCGTGACTGTCTTTGTGGATGGACACTTAAGATGACAAGTTAAGTAAATAAGCAAAAAAACAAAAAGAAAGAAAAAAAGAATCTTGATAAAGAAATAGGGAAAGTTTTTGGAAAAAGGTATTCATTCACCTTATTCAGGGGAAGGATATATTTCAGTTGCTATCTGATCTAGAATTGTTCATCATCATACCCATCAACAATAAACAAGAAAGTAAAATTGAATTCTCTGAGTTAATACAGCTTACCACCACAGCATGTATATGTAAGAAGCAAATATTGATCCAGTACACTACGAATAGGTCCAGAAGTTGTGAAGTCCTTATCATTTTCCAAGCATCAGTTTATGAGTATATGGCTCACGTAAGACGCAGAAGATCTTGAAAATCCCCATCCAAATCAAGCCTCAAGACAAGCCCTAAATGCCATTTAAGACGGTTGGTCCAAAGTAGAACTATGATTATTAGTCTGTAGATGTACTTCAGAGCTTGGGCATTTGTATGGCTCGCATAAGGCAGGAAAGATTTTGGAAATCCCCACCCAAATCAAGCTTCAAGATATAAGCTTTAGACAGCCATTTAAGAAGTTGGCCTACGGTAGAACTATGATAATTATACTTAGATGTAAGTTGGAGCTTTGGTATTAGATTCTGTCACATACATTTCTGAAAGTGCTCTACTTGTGTGCAGGTGGTGGACATAGCTGTTTTAAAGACAGCGATGAAGCTAGAATAAGGACAAAAAGGAAGAAGTTCTGGGAGAAGGCAGTCGACATAGATGAACTATGTGGACCCGGGGAAGCATGGTGGGGCGTCAAAGGGTATATGCGGGATGATTTCAACCACAGCAACAAGGCAATTTCATTTTCCGAGCATTTTAAGAACAGCAGATTTGTCGAATCTGTTCTAGATGTGTATTGGGAACTACCTCCAGTTGCCGGTCCCTCCCTTACTCATCAAACAAGATATGATCCTGCCCGTGCTTCTGGCCCGATTGTTGAAGATGGAAGGTTTGGTTTGTTTCAAAGGCTCGGTTTAAGCAGACTTGAGACTTCTGTATTCAATGGATACACACAGATGGTATATGTTCAAATTTCTGAACCTAGTTCTTAAAATTTGTCTTATTAAAGAGTGGTAGATGTAACAGATGTTTTTGGTTTTTCTTCCCTTTTAATGCACGGATTCTGGGCTTCAAACTGATGTGCTGCATTTTCCTTTGGCTCATACTTTTGAAGCTTGAACATTGTAAATGAGTTGTTTTATTTATTTTCAGTGATGTCGAATTGTCAGCCGCTGCCAGTAAAATTGTTCCAACTTCGAACTGTGCATGTGCATTTTCTAGTGTTAAAAAGGATCAATTTTGAAGAGGGTATGTTTGCGTTGTAGGGAAGTGAACTCTCCATATTTGGTCATTTGGCATGCTCATTTATCCCATCCATCTTGATCTTGTAAGTCTAGCACCAAGGGACATGTGATTCTGATATAAAATCTAAAAATATTTAATGAGCTGATTTGAGCCGATGAAACCGGATTTTTCCACCCCATGTTTTATATGTTCCACCTCACCAAAGTTTTATGAATTCCTACACTCTGCTTACACACAATAATGGGGCTATGTGGAGATGATTATCTTAGGTCTACCCTAGGATAGAATAAGCTTATTCCAGTGCTTTAAGTACAAATCTAATGTAAAAATAAACCCAACCTAAAGAGCACGTACGGTACAACAAACCCATCCTAAAGAGCATGTACAACGTATGTGCACGGGAGGCTCGTTAATTTAACTCCTGCAGTTATGTTTGATACGTTTAACTGCAAGAAACTTCAAAGAGGCCCAAAATTAAATAAATCAACCGTAAAGAAATACAGATCCAACGCCAGCAATAATACATCGTGTTGCTGAGGCTACAACACATCTCTCGAGGAAAATCTATGGTCAGCCACGGACGAGACCTAGACGATGGTCTAGCTCAGGCATATAAGGTACACGTTTCAGTTTAAACTTTGGAAGCCCCCGTGAAAACTGAAAAGCCTATCTAGAGAGAGAGAGAGAGAGAGAGAGAGAGCGTTCAGCACTTTAAGTTCTTGGGGGTTTGCTTCCGGGCTGTGGTTCTCTTTGCATAAAATTTGGGGGTGATTGGAGTAAAGGGTAAGATTTTCTCCGTGCCCTTTTATTTATTCATACTGCAGCTCACTCTACTCAGTTTAAATGATCACTCTTTCTGACTCACTGAGCTTTGAATTTCTGCTTTCTTGTAGTTGGGTTTTATCTGATTCATACAAATCATGGATTTATGAGTTTTAGAAGATAAAAAGCTCCCACCTCCAGCTGTTGTTTTTATGCTCTTTTGAGGAACCTTGTTTTTGCTCTGTCTTTTCTCCTTTTCTTTTTTTGGCATATTTTTGTGTATTAGGAAGCTTGTAGATATACCCAGATAGAATTCTTTTATAAATGGGTTCCTATAGTTTCAAAATGGTGGATAATTTTTCTGGGTTTTTTTTTGGGGTAGTTTCTTCTTCTCTTGCTCAGTATCAGGGACTAAATTACAATTTCTTGTTCTTAATAGAAATGCCCAGATCAAAATTCATGTAAAGATTACTATTTTCCTATCTGTACAAAAAGAAATGTGGATGAGGCATTTTCAACATCTTTCTGGTTTGGGATGTCGTTAATTTGGAAGTCTGAATCATGTACATCTCCAATATATGTATGTGAATCCCAGAGAAAAAGTTAATTTGTTATGACTCATGGTGTGTTCGATAAAAAGCATAGTCAGATTGGATGAATTACACCTAAAACATGATTGTGATATTTCCAGTATTTATTTGATCCAGATGCATTACATACTCTATAAAGTCATAGAAAAGCAGTTGATATTACAAATTTGAGTGATTTTGATGTCTAATTTATATAGGTTAGATTGTCTATTCTTATTCTTTTTAAAAAAATTTCTTCATATTTTGGTTCTGTAATTCAAGTGGATCTTATCCAATTTAAGGGAGTCTGTAATATCTTCTAGTTGAAGTACTAGTTCACTACAACTAGGATTTGTGAAATTATCATTGGTTCTAGTACCAACAAATGGGTTAGTAGAACAAGATGGCTTTACAACAATGCTTTAAAAAGTCAAAATAAGAGAAAAATGTTTGCAAGCTCAGATACATTCTGGCATTTTGATTCCAGAGTGGATAAGGTTTCCTATGTGCCATTGTCACTGACCTGGGGCAAGGTCTTTTGTATACTTTCTGGTTCCACTACTTCATTTAGGTTGTGCTTGGTATGCCGTGAATATCTGCAAATATTCATGGCCAAAATCCATATGCATGTGCCTTGGTTGTTTTTGTCTAGGTGACCCCCTATGAATTTGGTAGAAGAGGGTGTGAATATTTGCAGTTTTAAAATGAATGCAAATATTCACACCCACTTTTACCAAATTCATGTGGGGATCATTCCAAATTACTTCATATGATCTCACTTACACTATCACATCAAAGCACATTCAAACGAAGGCCTTATAATTTGGCATCCTTACTTTTAATTTTATGCACTGCAGAAATTCTTTTCTTTATCCTCCGTATTGATGTCCAATCCTTGTTCCTTCTCTTGACCTTTAGTGTCAAAATGATGAGAACTAAATGGATCCCTCCATGACTGTTATTTAGGATCAGTATTGTTCTTTCTTTATCTCCAATGATGATAATCATCTCCTTTAGGATTGCTTTGTTCTTTCATCACCCTCTTTAATTCTTTTCCTTTATGAAAAACAGGCATCCATTAGGTATACCATAGATGATATGACCTACTACATATGCTTAGATATATGATGTAAGACTAAGATTTCGGGTGATTCTGTTATTATATGCTTAGGTCAGTATAGGATAGAACAAAATGGGTTCGAGCACATTTTGAGAAAGTGGGCAGTTAATCTTTTAAATGTCTTGGGTGTTGTGTTATGGTATCTGTGTGGTTCTTGAGCTATTTATTGCAGTTACCTGAACCATCTGTGAGGGTATATATCATACTGTGTATGATTTTGAGTTTTTTAATTTCCATGTACTGATTAGAAATTTCTTAAATAGAATTTCCTGCTATTATCTCCTCTTCATGCCATTAAGTTAGTAGCAACATTGATTGATAGTGGTTTATCTCTCAACATTCATGTACTTCTTAATGCGTTCAAACCAATTACACAACCATATATACAAGTCAGGATCCCTTTACCGCTAAATTTCAACCAGGTTACACGTTTTAGAACGATCTGATTTTTTGTAAGAATAATCTACATGGTGAGGAGATCTTATGTTTGTAGGAAGGCTAATGTAGATTGTATTTGTAATTGTTGTTAATTTTTCATAGATTGAGATCTTGCAGATATGGCAGCTCTAAGCTTTGGCTTGTCCCTCCATCTGCCAGCAGCCACTGGGATCCATACCAGAGGTGGACAGAGGAAATTGAACATAATTCGTAGTCAACAGGAGAAGCCGCTGGAGGATCTGTACAACGTGAAGGTGGAGCGTGGGGTGTCAAAGGATCGGCTGGATCAGCTGGCAGTATCACGTTGGTCAATGTGGAAAACAGGAAAATGCAGGTTGTCATGGGACTGGCACGTGGACCAGCTGGTGTACATCGTGGAAGGGGAGGTTCGGGTGGTTCCAGAGGGGAGCCAACGGTACATGCGATTTTTGGCCGGTGACCTTGTCCGTTACCCTAAGTGGTTCGAGGCTGACCTCTACTTTAACGCTCCTTACCAAGAGCTTTACAGCTTCCGAGCCTACGGCGACAACTAGACTTTCTTCCTTTTGGGGTATGTTTATGTTCTTTTCATTTCAATTTCGACTTTCTTGATAGAGTTACGCTATTTTTACTTTATTTCCAACATTGTATGGTAAATGAACAATATACCCTTATATTACAAAGCGAAAAATCTACCTTTAGATTATTTTACTATCTTATATAACCCATTACTTTCTCAATCTTAGATTGATATTGTTGGTATTATTGAACTTCATAGCTAAAAATGAAACTGCCCTGGTAGGTTAAATTTTGTCATAATTAGCGGCGTGTAGTGAAGTGTACGTGGAAAAACTAACATCCAAAGTGGAATATAATACAGATTATCATGAATAATTACGGATGAAAAAGAGGTCACTCTATAGATTATGTAGCGGATTAAAGATGAAACGATATCTGATTAACGAACAGTAGATTAGGAATATTTGTCCTGTAGACAGCTTCCAAAGAACAGTATAACCAAAATGCTTCTTATTTAAAAAATTGGGTACGTACGCAATCCAAGTCATGCAAAGCATGGATTGAATGTGATTCTTCACTCGAAACTGGAATATATAGAACATAATCTAGATCGCGTTACCACTTATTCTAGTCAATCTTACAGTGCGTGGACCTTAGCCTGTGTTTTTGTTTCTTTTTCTTTTTTAGATTCAAGATCTGAACTCTAAATAGGCTTCAGCATTTTAAAAGAAAACCAAACTACGTGCTTGATTTAAAAGACAAATAAACAGTCTAAAGACTGATAATTTTCAAATTTCAAATCTACAGTTACATATGATTGTAAATTCTGGTTTCGCTAAACTGATATCCGTTTTTTGACATTTGGTTATTAAGGTAGAAAGTTTGCTTAGAACAGAAGTTTGAGTTAGAACTTAAGAAGCTGCATTCTGATCATTGCTAAACTGAGGGACTGGCTTTAAAGTACTTTGTACAACTATCCTGCCATGAATTTTGATACTCATTTCATTGTTAAAATAGGGAACTAAAATTCTCGAGCCGACTTCAGATGATTTAGATAAGGCTTTTAATTGTCATGATGAACTCCAATCAAGAAGAAGAGGTGGCAGATATCAATCTAGTCCATGTGATGGGTGGCAATTGTTAATCGCAGTTTTGTGTAGTTAATATATATTATGTTATGCTACATGACATGTGAAATCAAAGCTTCATTTTTGTGATCCAAATCAAGTTGGGAATCTGGATGTGATATTAGTTTTTTTTTTAAATCACATGATTGAGAGTTAATTATATTCTCTCGACATAAGGCATCGATCAGAATCCAATGCCATTTATGCTTTATCACTTTCTCATCCAAATCCAAAACCATCTACTCCTTTGCCCCTCTCTCTCTCTCTCTCTCTCTCTCTCTCTCTCTCTAACCCACATCAATTTATTAACAGATTCATGGTTTTGAATCTGTCTTGGACTCATGAATAGTAACAGAAACCTTTGTACAGGGGTGACGCTCCGGAATCTCGCGCTCCCGCTCCGAAGGTATTTTTGAACTAAGAACATTTTTTAATCGGCCGTTTCGACGCTCCCACTCCCACTTTCGTTCCAGCTCCGACCCGCGCTCTGGTTACTTAACTCATGATTGTCGGGTAGGATTCACTGGGTTGACTCAGTAAAATTAGATGATCTGTGAGACTGTAACCAAGGAGGTCACGAGTAAGAATGGCGAGCTGGGTCTTGATGAGTTTGATGGAGTCGAGCTAGGCATCTAATCTGACTTTCTCGTCTGAATTGTTTATTGAGTCAGACCTTCGTCTTTAAGTTCAGTTCAATTGTTCAGATATGCAACTCATGGAATTACAGTCAATGAGATTACCTGGAAATATTTCTATCATCAAGCTTGGCTAGTTCAGAGACAAACTTGTCTGAGTGAACTGAGTGATGCAAATCATGGATATCTTATATTTGGTGGTTGCTAGTACCCAGTAACAAGAAAGAGTTGCAGAATTTGGACCGACTTGCTGTCCTGATTTATGGCTCGACAAATTTAGGGTGCAGCCTTAGTTCATGATAAACGTCCAAATTCACTTTGATCTGAGAAGATTAGGTGGGCCCCATCAAGCCACGTTTGTATTGGGCCATAAATCGGGATAACGGTCTGTAAAAAGTATTTTTAACAGGAAACGGATCCCATATTAATATATTGTATGAAATTCACTTTCTATGCATGTTTATAAAGCGGCATGGAGTTAGTCCGGAGTGAGATTTATTGTGTCAGTCGAAATTCAACTGACAATATTCAGTAAATAAAGAGTATCTAATCGATAGAACGGTGGAAAAAAATTTATATCGCTAGAAGAATAATTTTGTATCTTTTAATTTTTAAAAAAATTTATTTATAAATCGATTTTTGATGAAATTTATATTTATGAAAAATATTTTTGAAGACTTTTTATGCAAGTAAGATCATTCAAAGAAAAAACATATGATTTTTTGTTTCAAGAATCATGAATAATGCATTTATGAGTATAGTCAATACATAACTCGATGTATTTAGATAGCATGAGATTAACATGTTAATATTTGCTAGAGGTACATAATCGGTTGATTTTTACGAGGTTCTTTTACGAGGTTAATTTAATTGAAATGAATTATGGACGGTACCGTGCCGAAGAACAGTTGACCTAGTTTTTTGGTATTTTTAATTGTGAAGGTGAAAGTGTTGGCATGGGATGCATGTAATATGAAGATGTAGTCGGAGTTGTCCAAATAAATGTGGATGTTCCCTAACAACCATCATCTCTAAGGAAAGGAGGGCCAAAGATACACTTGAAGAGGAAAGTAATGCCTCCAGTATTTCCGAGGTATGTCATCCACATCGATATCACATGCCTCCCCTCATACGATACATAAAACAATAAATACTGTCTTATTTCACTTTAGGGCTCTTATACATCTACGTTCATACTTCACAATCACATTCACATTCGTGCAAACTACATGTAATGTAAAATAATATTGTTGGTTATAAATGTACATTTTGAGTCGTGCAGTCGAGCCGTCTCGAAAAAAAAATTAGAGGAAGCTGTTAGATTTAAGTAAGTATTTGTTCATCTTTTAATTAAAGATATTTATGTGAAGGTCTGTTTGGAAAAGACTGTCCAATAAATAACATAAACAGCTTAGATGATTGACTCTTGCTGTTCTAAATTATTGTAATAGTAAACTGTATATGTGTCACGCTATGGCCGACCACTAATATGAAGATTATATATAAACATGAGGGTATAAATTAAAATTGCTCTTAAAAACTTACTTATAAAGAGAAAATGTTCAAGAGTTCATGAATCCACCACCAATTTTTTATTTGGCCGATTATAACAACAATTCTTTAAATACATTATTTGAGGCCTAATCTCAATTTAAGACGTAAGGTCGAAAAGAAAATTTAACTTAGAAGATAAGTCAGTGGTTAACTATTGTTAGTATGTTAAGACGTTGTGAGTTCAATTCATACTAACCTTATTATCTCAACTAGGAGACACCTAGGTTAAAAAAAATTTAAATTTTTTTTAAAAAAATTGGATTTGCATTTCAGGATAAATCAACCCTAGCTTTGCTTGTGAGGTGTTTAATTCCAATAAAACAAGTGGGTTTGATAAGTGTGATAATAATTGAGGTACCAAAGGACTAAAAATAAGTTCAAAGAGAGTAATATGCAGAATTTTGACTAACCCCAATGTTGGAAAGTCACCACACTATCTTGATTCAAGTTTTGACCTTAAGCAGTGAGATTAAAATAAAAATCCAAAAGTAAAACTTTAACAGACCTTATTTACCTGAATCTGTCGCTTCAAAAGCATTTGTCGATATGTCGGCTTCACAATAAAAATAAAAATAATAAATTGTGAGAATAGATTATTAGAGTGAGATAAAGATAAAGATAAAAATAAAAATAAAAAAGAAGAGAGAGAGTGAGAGGGAAGTTGATAACACATAGGGCCCCACAAATATATCTCTTTTTTAATAAGGTGATTCAAGTTAGTGGTAGAAGAGGCCACGTGAAAGTCACCCTTAAGTTAAGGAAAAATGAGAGGAGGGAAATTATTTTGTTATTAAATAAAGCCTCAAGATCAACACATAAATGACATTTAAAAAAAATAAAAAATCTTTTTTTTTTATAGCATGCGTGGCCTTGTGGTTGTTCCACCATGCCATGCACTTGACACCTCTTTTGGTAGGTGTCAAGTCTCGGCTTTACTTACCCATACAAAACCCTCTTTTATCTCTCAGTTCCTCACTTTATATATGGTTTAGTAGTACGTAGTTTATGTGTGTGAAGTTAACAGAGAGTGATATAAGTTGTATCAATGTGTTTATACGATCAATAAATAAAAGATATCATCTTCTTCTTTTCTTCCTCTTCTCTTTGTGATATATTGTATGCTCAGAAATTATAACACGTTATCAGCACGAGTCTCTACCACTCTCAAGATCGAGATCTCGACATTTTGTGATCAACCCGAAGTTTCTGGGCATCTCACAAAATCAGAAAGGTATACTTGTGTTGTCTTATTTTCAATGTCGAATCTAACGAAGCTTGAGTTTGTTGCTTTAGATATCACTGGAAACAACTATCTTTCCTGGGTCCTGGATATGGAACTCCATCTCGCGTCTAAGCAACTCGGAGATACTATCCGGGAAGGAAATCAGCCGACCACAGAGAGTCGTGCTGCTGCTGCCACTATTTTCATTAGGCACCACATCCATGAGGGACTTAAATCTGAATATTTGACGGTGAAAGATCCGTTAGTCCTCTGGAACTGTTTAAAGGATAGATTTGGCCACTTGTCGATGGTCATACATCCTGGTGCTTTGAATGATTGGAGGAACCTGCGGTTGCAGGACTTCAAATCAGTAACAGAATATAATTCGGCTTTATTCAGAATAACCTCGCAGCTGAGACTGTGTGGTGATACTGTTACTGATGCGCAGCTGCTGGAGAAAACCTTCAGCACTTTCCACGCCTCTAATGTGCTGTTACAGCAGCAATATAGAGAGCGTAGGTTTCAAAAATATTCTGAATTGATCTCCTGCCTTCTAGTTGCTGAGAAGAATAATGAATTGTTGTTATTGAACCATGAGGCTCGTCCCACTGGTTCTACGTCTGTACCTGAAGCTTATGCAGCGACTGCTTCAGGACAGGGACGTGGACGACCTGGTTATAAAGGTAGACGCGGTAGACGCTACCGACGGAATAATTCCGGGAAGTGGAATAATCCAAATCATGCTACACAAAATCCCCAGAAGAGGGATAACGCTGATCCCCAAGAGAGGGATAGAGGCGAAACGAAGCAAGGAAAAGGGAGAGGTTGGAATAAACCCCCTAGAGATGTAACCTGCTATCGTTGTGGCATGAAAGGACACCTGGCGCGTAATTGTTATACGGCCGAGCACCTAGTCGATTTGTATCAGGCTTCATGTAAGAAAGCCAAAACTGGTGCCGAGACAAATTATATTTGTAATGGTGTTCCCACTGATGATACCCACCTGGAGTTGTCCGATATGTTTCTCGATCTAGAAGGAGAGGATGTAAGCAAACTAATTGGGGGGTGAGCATGTTCACACCAATTAGAATTTTGCTATACAATTGGGGAATGAGTTTGTTCATACCAATTGTACTACTTTTCTTGTACTACTTTTCTGTACTACTTTTGTTCATATATAATATAAGTGTTTTGTGTATATGCTTATACTTGCTTTATTTTTAAAGGATATGGACCCAAGCAGAGGCATATCCCGAGATATTGGTCCAAGCAGAGACATATCCAAACAAAGCCAATATGGCGAGGATGTTTATCTAGCAGACAGTGCTACGACCCATACAATCCTCCGTGATAGTAAATTTTTCACGAGCTTGAGTATGTTCAACGCTTGCGTGACTTCTATCACTGGTATGACCAGTTTGATTGAGGGATCTGGTAGAGCTAGTATTATGCTCCCAGGTGGTACAATACTTAATATTGACGATGCTTTGTATTCCTCTAGATCCAGGAGAGATCTGTTGAGCTTTAAAGACATACGTCGTAATGGATACCACCTTGAGACAGTGAATGAGCATGATATGGAATACTTGTGTATTATCTCCACTGTCTCACACCAGAAGCGTATATTAGAGAAGCTCACAGCTCTCTCCTCTGGTTTGTATCATACGATAATAAGAAGGGTTGAATCTTATGCCGTCTTGAACCAGAAGTTCAATGACCCGAAAGCATTTATACTTTGGCATGACCGACTTGGTCACTCAGGTTCTACCATGATGAGTAGAATAATTCAAAACACGCAGGGACATTCATTATAGAACAGGAAGATTCTGATGTCCAAAGATTATGCTTGTGCAGCGTGTTCACTGGATAAATTGGTGCTTAAACCATCTTTAACCAAGGTCGCTGTTGAATCTCCAGCTTTTCTGTAACGAATTCAGGAAGATATTTGTGGGCCTATCCATCCCCAATGTGGACCATTCTGATATTTTATGGTCTTGGTGGATGCTTCTGCGAGGTGGCCGCATGTTTGCCTATTATCCACTCGTAATGTTGCCTTTGCACGTTTGCTCGCTCAGATAATACGATTACGTGCATATTTTTCTGAATTCTCCATCAAGTCTATCCGTCTTGATGGAGCTGCCGAGTTTACATCTCGAGCTTTTGACATTTATTGCCAAACAGTTAGCATCGACGTAGAGCATCCTGTTGCTCACGTTCATACACAAAATGGTCTAGCAGAATCATTTGTGAAGCGTCTTCAGCTCATTGCTCGGCCTATGCTTATGAGAACTAAGCTACCTGTTGCAGCCTGGGGACATGCCATTTTACATGCAGCTGCATTGGTTCGGATTCGTCCGACTGCATATCATTTGTATTCCCCTATGCAGCTTGTTATGGGTCACCAACCAAACATTTCACACTTGCGTGTATTTGGTTGTGCTGTGCAAGTTTCTATTGCCCCTACGCGACGCACCAAGTTTGGTCCTCAGCGTCGGCTAGGAATATATGTTGCCTTTGATTCACCTTCTATTATTCGTTATCTTGAACCAATGACAGGTGATGTTTTTACCGCCCATTTTGCGGACTGTCATATTGATGAGTCAGTCTTCCCGTCATTAGGGGGAGACAATCTGTCATCAGGAGAACGGCGTGATTCGTCGTCAGAAGAACGACATGCGATTTCCTGGATCACACCATCTATGTCTCATCTTGATCCTCGTACCAATGCCTGTGACATTGAGGTGCGGAAGATTGTTCATCTTCAGGAAATTGCTAATGAAATGCCTGATACATTTAATGACGCAGCTAAAGTTACCAAGTCATATATACCTGCTGCAAATGTTCCAGCGAAACTTGATGTCCCGGAGAGACATGTTGTAAGCGCTGATGTCCCGAGAGGGCATGTGACCCTAGTAGGACAACTTGCAGCAAATGAGTCATCTAATGCACGCCAAAAGCGTGGGCGACCTCTTGGTTCGAAAGATTCTGTGTCCAAGAACAGGAAATGCCCATCACGAAATGTAAATACTCCCGGAGAGAGCATCATTGAACGATCCACATTCTCTGATGATATGCCTCTTGAAGAAGGCAAATCTCCAGGAGAGGGACCGGTACAATCCCCATGAGAGGGAAATGAAGAAATCTCTATAAATTATGCATGTACCGGAGAAATGTGGAATCGCAATAAAATAATTGTCGACGATATTTTTTCTTTCTCAATAGCAACTGACATCGTCACAGAGAACGATAATATTGAGCCACGCTCTATAGAAGAATGTCGACATAGAATTGATTGGGCAAAATGGAGAGAAGCTATCCAAGCAGAGTTGGCTTCCCTTGTAAAGCGTGAGGTGTTTGGACCAGTTGTACCAATACCTGCGAATATGAACCCGGTGGGAAACAAATGGGTCTTTCCAAGAAAACACAATGAGAAAAACGAGGTCGTTCGCTATAAGGCGCAGCTCATGGCACAAGATTTTTCACAGAGACCTGGGATTGATTATGAAGAGACATATTCTCCTGTTATGGATGCAATTACCAGTCTGGTAGTCTCAGAAAGACTCGACATGCATCTGATGGATGTGGTCACTGCATATCTGTACGGAAAGTTAGATACAAATATTTATATACGAGTTCCGGAAGGGTTATTTTTACCTGAGGGAAGACCACGCTATTTGTATTCACTTCAGCTCAAAAGAGCTTTGTATGGATTGAAACAATCCGGACGGATATGGTATAATCGCCTGAGTGAATACCTAATAAAAGAAGGATATACAAACAATCCTATTTGCCCCTGCATTTTTATAAAGAAGTCAGAATCTGGGTTTGCTATCATCGTTGTGTATGTCGATGATATTAATTTAATCGGGACTCCTGAAGAGCTCCGTGATGCTGCTGAATACCTGAATAAGGAATTCGAGATGAAAGATCTCGGGAAAACGAAATTTTGTCTCGGCTTGCAGATCGAGCATAACTCAAGAGGAGTTTTAGTCCATCAAACGGCATATACTGAGAAGATCTTGAAGTGTTTTAACATGGATAAAGCATATCCATTGAGTACTCATATGGTTGTGAGATCTCTTGATATTGAGAAAGACCCATTCCGACCAAAGGAAGAAGATGAAGCACTACTTGGTCCTGAGGTACCATATTTGAGTGCAATCGGCGCATTGATGTATTTGGCCCAATGTACAAGACTAGATATTGCATTCGCAGTAAATCTATTAGCCAGATTCAGTTTTGTCCCGACAAGGAGACATTAGACAGGTGTCAAGCAAATTCCCCGATATCTCCGTGGGACTACAGACATGGGATTATTCTATCAGAGGAACCTATCCAATGGCTCTCAGATAATAGGATACACTGATGCCGGATATCTCTCCGATCCCCACAAAGCTATCTCCCAATCTGGTTATGTTTTTACAAGTGGTGGTACTGCATTCTCTTGGCGATCCAATAAGCAAAGTCTTCCAGCCACATCTTCGAATCATTCGGAGATTATTGCATTGCATGAATCCAGCCGGGAATGTGTGTGGCTTTGATCACTGATTGGACATATTAGGAGCTCTTGCGTTCTACCCTCTGTCACTGATGTTCCAACAGTCATTTTTGAAGACAATGTCGCTTGCATATCACAAGTCAGAGAAGGCTACATCAAAGGTGATAGAACTAAGCATATTTCGCTGAAGTTATTTTATTCTCACCATCTCCAGAAGAACTGTGAGATTAATATCCAGTAGAAACAATCCTGTAAGAATTATGCTGATCTCTTCACCAAATCTCTACCAATGGTAATTTTCAGAAAGCTAGCCTATGGTATTGGCATGAGACGGATGTATAATCAAGCGGACTGACTTGAGTGCCTGCTCTATCAGGGGGGAGTATTTTGCTGCCTATTTTGTCTGACTTGACCTTATCGCGTTGTACTCTTTTTTCTTTGTCAAGGTTTTGTCCCTCTGGGTTTTCCTTGTCAGAGTTTTTAATGAGGCAGCTTATGCGAGTCCAGCACTATCCTAAGCCTTTGTACTATTTTCCTTAGTTCAGGTTTTGTCCCTCTGGGTTTTCCTGGTAAGATTTTTAACGAGGCAATTATCTTAGAATGGTGGACATCGAAAGGGGAGTTTTATAGCATGCATGGCCTTGGTGGTTGTTCCACCATGCCATGCACTTGACACCTCTTTTGGTAGGTGTCAAGTCTCGGCTTTACTTACCCATGTAAAACCCTCTTGTATCTCTCAGTTCCTCTCTTTATATATGGTTTAGTAGTACGTAGTTTATTTGTGTGAAGTTAACAGAGAGTGATATAAGTTGTATCAATGTGTTTATACGATCAATGAATAAAAGATATCCTCTTCATCTTCTCTTCTTCTTCTCTTTGTGATATATTGTGTGCTCAGAAATTATAACATTTTTGATATTTTAAGGGTTGTTATTTTTACTGTTTTTTCGCTGCTATTTGTACCGACTGGTTTTACAAAACGGATGTCCGATACTTATGTGGCATGGTGGATCCCACTGCCACATTAGTTGAACACCCCCTTAAAATACTTTTGGGAGGGTTGTTATTTTCACTGTTTTTTCTTTTTTGGTTTCTCACTTTTACTCCAATTTATAATTGATAAGTTTATCTCATATGGGTTCTTCTTTCAATGTTTTAATTATGTGTTTCTTGTGATCTTTTGAAACCGGAAAAAAAAATAATCTATCTGTAATTATCTAGAGAGTTAATATTAATTTCTTAAAATGCTATTTTTTTAGCTATTCTAATTTTGAGTCGTGCTACCACTAGTTTTAGCTTAAAAGGAGATGTCTGCTTAGATTTATGGACGTTGGATCTTCTAAATAAGTGAGAGGAGTCGTTGAATTTATGTATTCTATCCTAAAATTTCGAAGACGAACCTACAATTCAAAAGAGGGAAAAAAAATAACTATTAATTTCAAATCTACAAACTCCTACTACTTTTAAGAATTGACGGTCTATAAATTCTGCATGCACGTCTCCCCCTTAAGCTATAATTTGGAGTAGCACAATTATCTATCTTAATGGTATTTTTTACGAAAAACTTGAACTTGATTAATCCGTATGTACAACAAATTAAAATAAAAAATAAAGGAAACAAGAAACTCTGGATTTTCTGTTAACAAATATTTTTCAATTATCTTAAAAGTAGTGCCAGTTTAAATACGGTTTATAGGACACGAACTATTCAAGCAACATAACAAATTTGTGATCTGTTTCGAACCTTTGAAATGTTTGGTCGTATTATACATTTTTCTCGAAAATTTTTAAGTGATTTGTATTTAGAGAGAATATTTTCACTCAAATTATTATTCTTTACAAAATTTAATCTCACACTTCACTTACACTCACTTATTTATAAGTTGTTCTTTGTAACAGTGAAAATTATCAACAAAAGTGTTCACCAAATTTTTGCTTATATATTTTATTACAATAAGATAAAGAATGGTGATAAAAAAAAAAGGTGATGATAGAGATTTAAACATGGTATGATGAGGTAAACTGATTGTGATTGGTCTAAACAAGTAGGTAATAGTCTATAATACACACCTAATACCTTAAAAATCTTTTTTTTTTTTTTGCTTACATATTAGAAATCTTCGAAACCATGCCTATTCGTTAAGAAGAATGTGTGCATGCAATTTTAAGAGTTGTTTTTTAGCATTTCACATTGAATTGGTTCATCAAAATTTAGATGTCACCTTCGGATTCCTCCTACTACTGTAACAGTTTTCTACTTCTCTTTTATCCTTTAAAATATAAATGCATAAAATAGTTCTTACATGAATTAAGCGGATACTACTTCGTAAAAGACAAGAAAATCAAGAGTTAGTTCTCAAGATTCACTATTTCAAGAGTTAGTTGTCAAGATTTTACTGTATATATTTTAGGAAAATGATTTTGGAACCACTCATAATCTCTCTAGCCAGACAGATGTAGGGATCACTAAATATATAGTGAATTGGCTAATGGATGTGAGGATGCCATCTTTGGATTCCTCCAACCCTAGCAGTTATCCTACTTTCCTTCTTTTTTCTCCTTGAAACATAAATATGTGCTGACAGTCCAAAACAGCTCCAACTTGAGGAAACCAGATTCTTTCAACTAAAAGGGTAGAGAAAATAGTTTAAAAAGGAATATTAGCTTAATTTTATGTGAAAAATGGGGAACTATAATATGGACCACTTGTACAAACAAGAGGGCTGGTTTTATTAATTTATTTGATACCATATATTGCAATGTAAATGAAGAATATTTGGAGGCTTCACATGCCCAACCACCTCAAGACAGACAGATGTAATATATATTTCTTTTTGGATGTTAAAAGAAGGTATCCTTTATTTATTAAAAAGATGCCCTAAGTGAGGGGAGGGGGACAGCAAGGCCACTGCTCTTTCTTTAATATTCCTCTAAAGTAGAATGAATTGGACAAGCCCTTTTTAGGAAAATTATACTTTAGAAAACTAAATTTTTTTGTGCTCTGCTCTGCCAGAGATGATAAACCAAAATAAAAACAAATTGTCCATGTTACATGAATTAGATCTGTGTGGAAACCTTCACCAAAACAGAGATCTCAAAAGAATAGTCTTTTTAATGATTTCTTGGTCCTGTCGGCTTGAAGAAGAGCTGTGAGACAGACAAGTGACAACACAGGGGGGAGAAGGGGGGCATTTGGGGAAGAAAAATACTGAATCATCTTCGACCTCTGTAAGACCAACAAATAAAATGGGGATTAAACAATTTTCTGTTCCTCTTAAGACCAAATTAGTCCAACCCAAATTCTAGAATTCCACAACTAATTTTTTAACAGTGTCTCATTATCTCATATGTATATTCTATTGAGAGGAGAGAGAGAGGGGTAGAGAGAGAAAGTGAGAGGGGTGAATTTGCAAATAAGCAAACAAACCATTTACATAGGTAAAATCAAAATACAGATGGACAATAAAGACACAAATCTAAGTAACCTGGATTTTGTCTCTGAGGAAATCTTTCACCTACCAGCAAGTTTATCCAGATAATGAAAGACAGCAAACCTTGAGATATATTCTAACAATATATATATATTTATGTTTAAGAAACACAGTCCCCAACTTTAAAACCCTTTTAAAGGATTTCATGAGTAAATGCCGCTTACTTATCATCCCCTTTGGCTTTGATTAAGGACTTAATCCAGGCGAGGCCTCTAGTTCCTGTTCTTGCACTTCTCCATCGCTCTCGGAGCTGCAAGCAAGCAATCAAATGGGTTTCCTTGTTAAAAGACACTCAGATTAACCAAAGACATCATAAGGGTCCTACCATTTTTAATGGCTCAACACACTTGATCCGTTCCCTTTTCACAGACAGTATGGCGTTTTAACAGGATAAAACAAGGCGAAGAACAGTAAAAAAAAACTAAAACATAGTTTTCGCTATAATCAGCTTATAAATATATGTAATTAAAACCTTCCAAATGATAATGGAGGAAGAATTGAATGGTGGGAGGCTTGTCATACGTACAGTGATTAAGATGAAAAGCATTTTGTGTTTCTTGATCAATTGATGAAAGGTATTTTCAATCAATGTAGTCAGTGGTCCTATTGATCGAAAAGAATATGCAGTAATGGTAGTCTTTAAGTGTTGGCCTAGGAGAAACTGGTGGTAGTTGGTTAAGGGTATTTAGAGAATAATGAAGAAAGGCTATAAACATCATCACATGCTTTGCTATTTTTTTAGGTATATATACCTAAGCCAATTGCCTCTGAACCTTTCATGATCCTCAGCCTCTTGCAAGAGTCAGTAAACATACTGCAATAAGAAACAAAAACAGAATCAGCAAGGAATATCTTTACAGCAAAGATAATATCTTATACTAATAACAGTTGTTAATCAGAAATCAGATCAAGATGTCGACGTATGTTGAAACAGTTATGAGACTGAAATTCCCATTTGCAGTAGAAATGATGCTAAGCATTAGTAGAAAAAACCCGTATTTGTTTGCTCCTTTGTCTTTATTCTTCTTTTGGTTTTCTACTAGCTTCTCTATTCACCTAAATTAACCATATACAGAATCAAAGTAGGATTAAAAAGTTGCAGGTCAGCACAAAACCAAACAATTTGCAACCTGAGAATCCTTCCTAGCTTGACAGCTATCAAGAACGGAAAAAATGGTAACTTAGTGATGGAAAAACAAAAGCCACATATGATTTAAACCCTGTTAACTAGAAAATAATCCAAATCTTCTCAATTATGATTTCCTAAGATTTCATGACAGCCAAATCGTGGTAATATTAGCTATTGTGGATGTAAGATCACTAAACTCTGTCCATCTCCGACTGTAGATCAGAACAGGGTGATTTGAGTAACTATACCATCTGATTTATCTCATCAAGAATGTTCTAGGATTATATTCAGTTAAATTTTGTACTTACTCCCAAGGAACATCACCAACAAGCATCCAATCACCATCCTTGTCCTCGTAAGTGAGAACACATTCAGAACCATGGAGAAGATCCCTCAGTCGGCTCTCACTCAGCCCATCTCGCCCAGGGACTCCATTAGAACTGCACTGCCCTGAATCACAACCATAGATAAATTTGAGTCAGCCCCCTTCTTGGATTAGATTAACCATAATTCACAACCTAAACATAACAAGCTAGGGATAGAAGAGAGAGAGATTACCAATAGTAAAGCAGCTGAACATCTTCTCAAGAGCCGATGAGAGCTCCGTGTAATTGGAGTAGGTTTTGAGATCAACCTTCCTCAAGTATGGAGCACCATCCATGCTAACCTTCACATACAGACATCCAGACCCTGACTTCCCTTCAGCATCATCATTGTTCTTTGCAGGGGTGGCCATGGTGTTCTTCCGGAAAGATCGAATTGGTGGCCATCCAACTACCTGTGCCCTGTTACCAAAAAAATGAAAAAGAAAAAAAAGAACTTGAGCTTACATCTCTATTCTCTCTATCCAAACTACCCAAAAGGATCCTTTATTGTATCCATTTTAACCAAATCAGATCATTCACAAACCTGAAGAACAAAGTTCAGAAAGAAAATGAAGAAAGAACTTTCAAGCACTGAAGACCAAGCTAGCAGGACAGACGCATGGACCAAAACTCTATACATCTCATACAAAAACAACCCACTGTTTCTTTTTCACTTTTCAGAGAACTTGAAATCATTCATAAATATAAATTGCTTAAAAAACCCATCAAAACTACAAATTACATATCACAAAAACACATGGCATGAATTCCACAAAAATCTACTAAGTGATACATAATCAACAAGGAAAAGGCATGTAAAAAGAACACAAATTTTCAATTGAAGAATCAAAAACCCAAGATAATAGATCCACATGAGCAAATTCTCAAAACTAAACTAGACAAAATGGAAAAAAAATTTCAAATTAGCAAAAACCAAACCCAGTCAGCAAACAAGAAGAAAAAGAAAAGAAGAAGAACAGACCCAATAAACCCACAGATAAGCAACTACAGAGACTTATCACACTCCATGAGGCTAAAATCTCAACCCTTCACATAGAACACATCAGAACTATAACCCAAACAAAAGACACTTAAGACACTTACTTTGAAGGGGGAGCTTGGTCATTTGATGCAGAAATTTGAGGCTTTTTCTCCTGTACAGGTTTAGGGGTCGGTGGAACGACATCATTCATGGCGGTAGCAGCGGAAGCAGACTGTTGTTGGGTACTATTCTCCACAACACCAAGAGGCTTCCCACCATTTCCACCTCTCGGAGAGAACAAAACAGCTCCTTTCCCTAAATCAACCTCTGATCCACCATTTCCAGAGAAAACCCACTTCCCAGAAACATCAATGGCGTCAGAAAACCCTCTCTTTCCCCCAGGAACAAAATTCTTCAGTAACCCAAGTGGATAACCATTCTTATCATCCAAACCCTTACCTAAAAGGGAAACCCCAGTTCCTGTTTTTCGCTCTGGAGACTCAGAACCAGGTAAACCCAGTCTTAACTCAGTTTCTTTGAGGTTGAGAACATTGTTCTTCTCATTCTCCTCAGTAGAAACAGTAGAAGAAGAGGAAGAAGTGTTCTTCTCAACCTCTGATAAACCTATGTAATCATGTTCTAAGGGTGTAGACATTAAACCACTTCAACGAGAATAATACAAAATTGCTACTTCAGAAGTGTATTAGAAAGCCAGGAAAAAAGCATGTAACAAAAGGGTATTAAGAAGAACACACTCTCTTTCTCTCTCTAAGAACAACTCTCTCTAAACCGAGCTGGTTTTGATGATTCAGAAGCTTCCTCTCTCCTTTCTGCAACTCCTTTTGTTGTTTTTTTTTTTTTTTAATTCTACTACTCTTAACCCAAAGCAGCAAAATGAGGAAAGTTTGAGACAAGTTAGAATAATAATAAACCTAGAGAGAGAAAGNTAATTAAAAAAAGAAACTAATGACTATTATACAACAAATTTCATAATAAAATAAATTTTATAATTGAATAAAATACGAAAATATAAAATACAAATAGATTTTATTTGAAAAAAAATTAAAATTAAAATGGGTATCAGATACCCGCGGATCCTAACGGTACCAGATCCGGAACCACTAATTGAGGTTCCAGAACCGGAACCACTATAAATTATCGGGACCGATTCTGTAACCTTTAAGTTCCGATCCGGAACTGTCCCGTTGACACCCCTAATACCTACCTTTAATTTGACTGCGACTCTTTAATTTCCCCATTTAAAGACCGCATATTCTCGAGCTGACAGAAGAATCTACCCCCCGTACGATAAAAGTATTTATTTTTCGCAGTGGCTGTCTCGTAATTTCAGCAAATTAAGAGCTTAGTCCGGTTTTGGCTTTTTCAGGGACAGTTAAACTTGCGCTAAATACTTTTTAAAAAAATTAAAATAACAAACGGTTAAATACTCAAGTTTGAGTTCGAATTTGGAACCAAAATCTATTGTGGAGGAGGTTTTTACGGGGTTTGTCGCTTTCGCCAAGTACTTCAAAAAAAAAAGTTGCTTAAGAGGATCCTGGTGGTGGGACCATAAAAGGGACGATCAACATTTACAGTAAAATGGACCCCACAAATCAATGGAGATTGATTTTTGCCTTTATCGGACTATAAGTTAGGACTTGGAAAAGGAAACCAAGTTCTAAGGTGGATGGTCCCAAGTACGTCTTTTGGTGGTATCTCTTTCCTGCCATCGGATAAAATTGTACCTTCTGCTTTGGCGACATGCTTATGAAGCAGGTTCATGCACAATTCAAGATTCAAAACACCCTATTGGGATAGGCATAATAATTTATACATATGTACAGATTAAGCTGCATCTAATCACAACTAATTAATATGTATGTGTGGGGTCCACAAACACATAAGAAGTGGTTATGATTGGATGCCAGCTCAATCTGTACATATGTACAGATTATTGGGCCGGTCCCAATAGTGTTTCTGTTCAAGAATATATGAATATTTCCTTATCCCTATCATTAATCATATTTGATTGCCTTAAATTAACAATTTTCCTCATGTTTTTTTTTCTTTATATGCTTGCTAGTGGTGATGTCATTTGCATCGTTAGCGAGACCTCTTTCCCTTTTACTTTTTCTTTGTAACTGAGCATTAACTTCCTCACTAAAATATATTAAATTTGTAGGCATCTAACTTAACAATAATTGACAATAAATGGAGCGACTTAAGAACTTTATCTATTGGTTTGTAAGGTTTTCATATCTAATGTAGAAATTTATTCTGATACGATATTAAATTTGCAAACATCAATCTCAAAATTAGTGGATAATGAGTGAAGCGATACAATATTTTTATATATTAAATTTACAAAATTTTTATTTTTACTACTCTCAACAAAAGATACTAATTTTTTATAAGGTTTCTTAAACATACTGCCTCACTTCATGTCACCTTATTGTGCTTTTATATAACATAACTAGAAATGCCCCCTTTCGCATGACAATAGGATGGAATCAAAAGCCCTAGTCCAAAAATGCCTTTTTTCGTCCTACACATGGACATAATTGAAAGGGCTGATTTTTTTTTTTTTTTTTTTTTTTTTTTTTTTTTTTAATTCTACTACTCTTAACCCAAAGCAGCAAAATGAGGAAAGTTTGAGACAAGTTAGAATAATAATAAACCTAGAGAGAGAAAGAAGAGAGAAAGAGGAGAGAGAGATACACGGTCTGGATTGATTAGACAACCTTTCCAGGTGGCAAATAGAGCTTTTATCCAGTGAAGATTTTTGGAGTGTCACTCTAGAAAAACTGTTAACCTTTTGCGGGCAAACTCAGACCGAGCCGAGAGATCACTGATGAAGAAAGGTTTTTTAAAGTTTTATTAATGACGCTAAAGTGCGCTTATTAGAACACTAAAATGCGCTGATAAAGGCTAACGTGCGCCGAAACAGGATTTGGGAGAGAACTGAAAGGAATCGCACGGAATCGTGGAGAGAGAAATCAGACAGAGAGGAAAAGAAAAGAAGAGCAGAGCAGAGCAGAGGAGAGGAAAGTGATTGAACGAACATTGTCTTTAACGATTCCTTTCAAAAAATTTCAACTACACAAAATCGCAGGAGAACCGAGAGGATAGTTTTTGAAGAGATTTTGCCGGATTTGATTATAGAGATTCGAACGAAAAAGACAGTAAATTGAAAACCAACGGGATGGATGGTATGGATGGATGGATGGATGGATGTAATCCGAAACCCTAGAAATTTAAAATGAGGGGAATTGCTGGAAAGCTGACACATTTTTGCTCGAGCAGTTTGAGGATCAGACTTTAGGAAAGATGAAAAAAACGGCAGTTGCAAAGCAGATTGTTTCATTGTTTGTATATTGTCTCTGTTACTGCATAGATAAAGCGAAGAAGATCTGTCTTGAAATACAAATTGAGTTGTAATCTTCATCACTCTTCAGATTTCAGAAAAAAAACAGTGGTCCTTAGATTTTGAGAAGAACTACGGATGGAGAAATCACATATCTGGATCGATTTCTGAAATTAGTTAATTAGATGTTCGAGTTAGCGAAAGTTACAGTTAAGAGATTCGTCAGAGAACAATATCTTAAATTTACACAGGATTTAGCAGAAAATACTTAACATTCAATCTTTTTTGTTGAATTTGAAACCCTAGAATTGAATTTTTACAACCAAATCGAACTGAAATCTTTGTGATTCGAGATATTTGGATTAAAGATCAAACTACAACGAATTCAGATTGAACTCTGTCTGTCATTTTATCTCATCTTTCATGAATCCTAGTTTTTACTCTTTTTTTAATTGAATATGGCGGTAAGTTTTTTATCTTCTAGAGTCTAGAGTCTACACAGACTAGACTTCTAGTAACTTTTGATCTGATATTTTGGACCGAGGGTGACTCTTAAAAATGGGGCCTATATACAGTAAAACCCTAAACCCTAGTTACCCTATGTATTAATATTAAAAATAAATTAATTATCTAATATTTTTTAATTAAATTACGATAACAAAACATATTACAAAAGAATCAAATCACAATTAAATTCTTCTACATTATTATGCCAACGACTACAATCATTCCCTAAGCACTCTAGGGAAGTTGTAACAATGAAGAACTACCTAAGAAAATATAAAAAATATATATGGTACTTAAAAATCAGCATACTTTAAAAACTTCCAATCAATTTTTTTTATGGGACACATTTAACACTTACGTCTTCACAAAAAAAAATCAGTCTATTTTAAAAAAATTAGCCTCATCAAAAGTTAATTAAAAATTAATGGTAAAAAAAGTAATTTTATCTGAATATAAACTTCCAATCAATTTTTTATAAGGTCAAATATTTTAGAATAAAGTGATTTTTGTGAGGATGATCTACCTAACGAAGACACCGAGAAGAACATGCTTACAAAAAAAATTATACCTTGCACATGGGTTTTTGGTCCAATGGTTTTGCATCCCTCCCATGACTTGGGATCAAAACTCTTGGTCAGAAGTTTGCTATTAGTTTAACCCAATGTTTTAAAAACCGGACCGGTAATCGAACCGAAAAAGCTACTGGGTTGGGTCAATCTGGTTCAACCAGTGGGTTGACCAGTGGGTTAAGTATCTTTTGGGAAATGCTAAAACTCTTAAATAACAATTAGTTGTATAGTAATTATACTATCATAATGACAATAATCTAATGGTAGCTGAAATGGTAAGAGGTTTGTCACTTTAGGGTCCTAGGTTCAAAACCCAGCAACCTCATTTTTGCAAAATGTAAAAAATTATAACACTTTTAACTTAAAAAAAATCGGTTTAAAGGTCACTGGTTCAACCGGTCGACCGGTTCACATTTAAAAAGACTGTTTTTGAGAAAAATACTGGGTCAATGTTGACCCGAACCGAAAATTTGACTGGGTCACCGGATCAATAGTTGAACCGGCCAGTCCGGTCCGATTTTTAAAACACTGGTTTATCCCATGTAATAGTTCGATAGTCATTTGGTAGCGGTTACGTTAGCCGTGGCGATTATGATAGCCCTATGGTGGCAGTGTCTTTGCGCTTCTAAGACGTCTTTCATGATATATCTATAGACCATTAGTCTCCTTTTAAAAAAAATAGACATTAGATAGTATATATGTGGACCCCATAAATTAAGTTTGGGTGTCAAACTATGTGTACATGTAGCATCTTTCATGTTATTTTGAAGTTTAATATGAAACTATTTAAATTTAGAGAGAGAATGAGTAGGACCTTCATTTTTCTTTCTCTCTAAACTTAAATTTGTCATATAAATTAGGTAGTTTTCTAAGGCTCGTAATATCTACCGTATAGGCAACTGATAAAGGCTACTTAATTTTATGGTCAATAATATTTAACTGAATTTAATATATATTTTTTTAGTAAGGGCTATCATCTTTTAGTCAAACAATTAATTATAAATTTTTTATTATTTAATTAACACTTTTTTTTTTAGATCTAGGGTATCCTGGCCTCTTAGAGCACCTGACTAGTCCTTAGGTGCGAGCAGACCTCTCTATCTACACACAACCGAGCAATATCTTATTATAAGAGTGGCCATCAGGAGAATCTCACTCAACCTCTATTTTGTGAGGTGAGCGTATTAACCACTTAGTCATCCTCCTGATGGTTAACACTTTTCTTCTCATTCCACTAATCTAACGAATTTTTACACTATCCTATCTTATTTGACTCCAACATTACAAACATCGAATCTCACATTTAGAAGTCTTATATGATATGAAATAAACTCCACAATTGCTGGAAGAGTTTTTCACACAAAATGACTAAATGAGTTTAGTGAAGGCATTGGGTCGTTAAAAAAAATTGAGCAAAAGAAAGCAATGCATTGTGGTTAAATTAAACGTGCAAATTTTTATTTTTTTTAAATAAAATTGGTTGTGCACGTCAGTCTCTCTGAGTTTGAACAATTCACAATGTTAGTTTTTTTTTCTTTTAATATAGAAAGGCATTTCTTCAGTTATTAGCTGGAGTTAAATGTGAGTTGATTTTTTAAAACAAGTCAAAGACATTTAACTTGGTCATGATAGTCTATAACAATAGTCTTTAACATCACTAAGTAGCTCTAAACGATATTTATCGGTTGCCTATACGGTAGATATTACGAACCTTTACTCCGGTGAAAATCAGTGTAGAAGTGCTCCCACTTTTTACTTCACTTACATGTGCCCCAGCAGTAGGGCAAATTTTTTTTAGGGTGAATCACCGGGTGCTGAGGCGCTCTTTTAAAGTTTTTAGCTGTTTCGTATGGTTTTGCTTTTTTCTTTTTACCACGCCTGCATTACTCGTCATTATTGTACTGAGAACAGTAAGAAGGTAATACTGCATGTCTTAGATCGAACATCTTGAATGAATAGCAAGTGGTCGGCTAAGATTTAGCCACGGCAGTTGTTGCGGTTGTTAGGGAACATAACGGCGTTTTGCTAATCAGAGTTGACATCTTGACGGGAACGGGAGTAATAAGAGAGAGAGAGAGACACCATAAAAGAGTCCACGATTCCATGATTGACCCTTCCACTCACTTATCTTTCTCATAGATCCAATCACCCAACAAAAAAGAAAAAGGGTTACTAAAGGCGCCCCTGATATGGATGATGGCGCCCCACATATTGATGAGTCAAACATTAGGGATTTGATTACTCCCTCTTCAACTTCTAAATCCCAAACCTTATCGTATTTTCTTTTCTTTTCCTTTTTTCTAAAAAACAAAATTATTGGCTGATTAAGGATAATGGTCCAAAGCGAATAGTCAACCAGTGATTGTTTGCTTCATGAAGATTAGACAATACATTAGCCCCGACTGTTAATTAGGAACGTCGGCCATGGTCTATTCGTTTTTTTCTTTTTTTTTTTCAAACGATATAGGTAATGCGCCTGTCAATCATGAAAGATGGTTGTCGTGGCTGATAAGAGCATCACCCATATTGTCTGCGAAAGATAAGAAAATAAAAATAAATAATAACTATACGAGTGTCGCAAAAAATTTACAATCTGACTAAGCTATACGAGTGTCGAATGTTCATTATAGAATTTTGCGTTGTGTTTTATGTCCTACCTAAATCGTGGATAAGTCAAATTAGAAATGAGAACATGGTGGAGAAGGTGACATCTCAATATTATTTAATAGTCTATTTGGACAAGAAATTTAGGGGATGGATTTTGTGGAGACTAGGGATTTGATAGAAAAATCATGTTATATTATTTCTCAAAATCTCTCCTAAAATTCCTTGTCCAAACAGACTATAAATTTAATATATAGAAAGGGCCAAGAAAAACCAAGAGACATTAAGGGTAAATTTAATATGTTTGATTACGTAGTTGAAAGATCCATTTTAATTATAGTCTCTTTGGACAAGGGATTTTATGGAGGAATTTTGTGGGGATCAGGAATTTTGAGAAAAAATATAACATGATTTTCCTACCAAATCTCTGGTACCTACAAAATCCCTCCCCAAAATTCTTTGTCCAAATAGACTATTAGTGTTTTCTTCATCATGAATAGAACATTCAACAGTAAAAATCCATATGAACTCTAAAAATCAGTTTCTTATTTTCATTTTCATTAAAAAAAATATTCACTTGATTTACTTCTTTCTTTTAATTTTGAATGATCCAATTTAATCTTTATTGATTAAGTAATATTTATATATATAATTTTTTATGAGTACTCAGGAAAATAAGTTGCAATCAAATTTTGTTAACTACTCTAATTAATATATAAATTAACTAATAGTCTGTTTGAACAATGGATTTTAGGGAAGGATTTTGTAGGGACCAGAGATTTTAAAAAAAAAAATATAACATGATTTTTCCACCAAATCCCTTATCTCTACAAAATCCCTTGTCCAAACAGACTATAAAAAACTATGGATTCAAACAATTATTTCCTCAGGTGTTAGAATTAATCTACTAACACATAATATAAACGTAAAATTGTAGTAAAATTTTCAGTACAATTAAACTTAGAAACTTAGGAAACCTACTAATATTAGTTAGTAACAATTGATCATCCAAAAAAAGCAATTGAGAAATTGGATGGTTAGGATCCTCGGATCAAAGCATATATTAACTAGAATTAATATTTGGTTATACTCCAGAAAGTCAAAAGTTATCAGTTATGTCATTGTCTTCTTTTAACCAATAAGTGCACATGTACAGCATCGCCTAAAAAAAACCACCTGATTCGTCTCTAAATACTTCACCATTTGTAGTAAGATACATAATTCATGTCAATCGCCACCCTTTTGGACCCCATCCACTGACCCCACTAAATGTTCTATTCTACGTCGTGGACATGTCATCAAAATCACCCTCATTTTTGTGAAAATTAATACCCTTTTGATATACTAGCTCCAGTGAGTTGGCTTTCTCTCAACAATGAGTTTGCACTGTCACATTCGGATAGTGAATTAACAAATTTTACGTCGCATTATTATTTTAAGAAATTAGATTGTAATTTGGATGTCCAAACGCATTACACACGTGACAAACTCATTTTTGTCCCTTGTGAGTTGGCAAATTATTCGGCGTATTATTTTGGGTATTAATACATGCACAAATGTTGATCTAGACGATGGAGATCATCGTCACAAAAAATCAAACCTTTGATTATCTCCACATGATCGTACAAACACGTGTAAGTGAATTGAAAGAATAAAATGGGTATTAAGAGAGTCCACTGGTGATTATATATAGGCTGATGTGATCTACACGTTGAGGAGATCATCGTTAAAAAAACTCAGCCCTTGGATCCACTCCATGTGACCCCAGTGGCAAATGTAAATCAGGTATATAAGGTATTTATAAAAAAGATAAAAAAAATTGACAAAAGTCACGCAACTTCATACACGGCTCCTATGCGGCTTTCAGCCTCATTATAATATTAAGATATTTTCTCCTTTTAAAGAGTGCAGAAACGAGAGCGAGAATGTGGAAGCGTCTGATAAAAAAAGATAATGTTAAACTTACAGCAAAATCCTACATAATTTTATACCGAAAGCTAATCCGACAATTGAATTATTTATCACATATCCTTGTGATTCGCATCCATATCCCAAAGTGATATGTATTCACTATAAATTTTGATTTCGGTAAGCCTAGCATCACCGGATAAAAAAAGTACCCAAGTTTCAGATAGCCTCTAGATGAGGGACGCGATTTGGTAGTAGGAGCGATGTTTCAAAGGAGAAGCTGAATTCACATCTTTACAATGATTTTAGTTACTGAGGGTTAGATCAGTTGTTGGGTTCTGGTTCTATTGTCAAACCACCTGGAACTGAAATCATGGAAAGATAACGGTTTCGGTTCTAGTTTGGTAGGTAATTTTTCTTTTGAATCGATACCACATAAGGGTGTCAGTGGGTACCAAAGTATCCGGAATCGAACTGGTACTAGAACCGTTTTTTGCGGTTCCGGGAACTCATTTTTTTAGATCCGATTAATTTCGAATCCATTTCGGATCTACCCGTTTTGGATCCGTTTAATTTCGGATCCACCCAACGGGTATCCAGTTCCGTATAAATTTTATAATTTTATAGTTTAATTTATTATTATATAACAAATTTTTAATTTTTTTAAATTTTT